>VWZY01008019.1:75277-135805 GCA_013399075.1 Chloroceryle aenea
AAACGTGAAGTGCGAGGAGCACCGAACTTGGGAGTCTGACCACCCGGGCGGGGGGCTCCTCCCCGGGGGGTGGGTGTGTAGTCTGGTGCTTCCCCTTGGGAAAATTCACGTATGGAAACCTGAAAGTTGGGGAGTTGATGCTGTTTAAAGTAATGCCTCTTTAAAGAGGATGTGTTTTAAGTATCAATTTAATAAACTTTGTAGAGGATATAATAATTTAATAAGTATAGTCGATAATTTGCCCATGGTGTGATACAAGTGCAGCCTTATCTTCCCCACGTTGGTCTAACTTCCATAGGTACATATGTCTGAAGATTGACTAGTTCCAGTTAAGGGCCCACGCCTTTACAAATTACTATTTTCCTGTTTGTTTTCAGAAAGTCCACCTGTGGTAACATTCAGGTTTATAAATTCATTTGCCTGTATGTTTCTTCGGTAGTGATGTGTTTAAAAACAGGAGGCATTAGTGGGTCGCTCTCACTTGAAGTGGAGAAAAAGTGTACATTGAAGTTATGATATTTAAGTATTCCCAAAACAATGATGACTAACATATATAATTAAAACAACCAACTGACAGTGTCTCATCTGAACAGTGCTGGTGGAGTGTTTCTGCATTGTAGTCTTCACCATACTTTGCTTGCAGTTTCTAATCTGGATGTCAAACTTTATCTCAAAAAGCTCATTGCTTTTTGTAGAGAGAGGTGATGGTGGGTTATAGGTATACAATACTATATTTGATGCTACATTTATGCTAGAGGCAGGCTCAAAATCGCTTTTATTTTGATGAGAAAGAAGGGCTGTTATTTCCTACAGAAAAATGTGTGCTTTATTTCACAAGTCAAAGTATCTTGGGTTTACTGGTTTATTTAACTTTGCAAATCAAATTAGGCCCTTATTTGAAATAAGTTCAGCAGGACTGGCTAAGTTGCATGTAGAATGCACTTTTTAAAAAAATTTAAATCCCCATGGTAATAAGTATTCTGCGGCTAACTGCACAGTAACTTCTTTTGTGTTTCCCCTCCCGTGATCCTTGGCACTGCCCTGGAGAAAACACCTTTCAGAAGCAATATAGAATTCTTTCAGCTTGCCCTTTAAGTCTGAGAAAAAAAAAGATGCAAGTTGTAGCAGTAATTTTGTTTATTTGGATACTTGTTAGAGCTTGGAAGCAAATATTTTTTTTCTGAAGTTACCAAACAGTTGTCAGGCTTATGATGAAAGCCCTAGTGCTAGGGTAGGCTCAGTTAAAACAGAGGTTTGATAGTGATAGAGGCTGTGTGTCAAGTTGTTAGAAGAAATTTAGGTCTTCACCGGCTGCGTGAATTCATGCAAATGATGCTAGTTTTGCAGCAGAATGTCATCCCTGCCCAGCCTCTGCTTTCTCTAATACAAGATAGCTCTCCTGTGATACTCTCTCTATGAACTCCTCATACCTTGCTGGCTATTGTTTTGTTTTATGTGAGGAAATTTCAAATACCTGAGCTGCTGGCCAAGTCCTTCTTTTGTGAGGCACTATATAAATAAGTAATAAGCAATAGTTTCTATTTCAAAAAACCCACAGATAAAGCAAAAGAAGGAAATAAAAGATGGGAATCTTGGAAGGAAAATATGAAAAGCTTTGTGTGGTAAAAGTTGTCTTCAGTTCTGTTTTCTGCCATAAAGTTGAGTTCCAATCCCATGTCTTAATTACAAAACTGTATGATGTGTATGTTAGAAAACTAAAAGGGGGGGAAGCTTACATAAAAGGCCACTTCATTCAAATTTGCAAACTTCCTATTTTCCAGGCCTGGCTTGTCTGTTTTCTGATACTGCTGCCCTGTCTGAGTTTGATAACTTGGCAAACTAGAGGAAAAGAAAACCAAGCAGTGTCTTGTAAAGTGTTTGAGTTTTAAAGCACTGGTGAACTGGTTGGTGATTTGTGAATGCTTGGTGACATTTCCAAACAACAGGTTTGGAAAGCATCTTGGAATTACATCACCTTGTCCAGCCCTGTTACCTGAGATTACCTCATATCCTGAATAAATATTTCACCAGAGTATCACGTACCACTTCAGTACAGGGCTCAATGACTTGTTGATAACATCCTCCTGCAACAGGATATTTATGTACCAGGTTACACTCTAATCCACCCTCACTGCAGTTTGTCCTCTTCACATGCAAAGCAATTTAAAGGAGTCATTTTCTTCAAAACACTACATTGTCCAGTGTTAAGAGTTTTGCTGCATCCTTTTTTGCTCCAAGCATGCTTGGTTACAAAGGTTTTCTGAGGGTATGAAAAGAAAGCAATTCTTGAGTCAGGTGGTGTGTTTGCTTGTGCCCAGTAGGTGTGGGATTTTATGTGTAGGCTTGCAACAGTTGATGCAACAAAATCCCTTTAAAATCTAATCCATAATATGCCATGTGCTACTTAACGGTGTGTCACCTTGCCCACTTAGCCAGGAAGGAAAGTGCAAGCTGTACTCTCTAACGCTGTGGAGGAACTGAAGCTAGCTGTGTAGTATTTACAACAGAAATGTGTGCAGCAGCTTACACTGTCCCTTTGTCGCAGTATTTTTCCTTATTTTGGAGTCCTCAGTGTACAGTTCAATGCAGAGATGAAAGAAATCCATGCCCCATGGGAGCACTTGCTCAGTTTCTGTTGAGGAATGTAGCTCAGTGGAATACTGTGTGGCATTAGGGTAACGTAGTGCACTTCAACATGCACAAAGTGTACCAAGGTGCATTCAACTTCTTAATGCCATTTGATTTTTGTCTTTGGTAATACTTTCCTGTCAGACCAAGGTGATGCTACTCATGTATACCAAGAAAAAGTAAAGGTTTTTGTACTACGTAAAACTTTGTAGTGCAGAAAACCAATGTGTATGTGTGTTTACCTTGAATACCCCCTTAATTATGCTCTTATGTTTGACTATTTGCACCTTCCTTATTTTTTTTTTTCCCCCTCTACTAAACTTACGACATGGCTTACAGCCTCTGAAACAGAGGAGAACAGGCATTCAGGGATAGCCTAACATTGCTAGACAAATAGGTCTTAATGCTTAAAAATACATTCTGAAACTGGCATTGGAGGAGGATGTATATGTTCGTCCTGAAAATTCATTACTGCGAACTAGCTGCCATTCACTTGTAAAGAGGAGGAGAACTTAGCAAAATACTAGAGCATAACTTATAATTGGCAAGTGTGACTGAAATAAACGGTGCAAAGTAAAGTTTATTTTCTAAAACAGTTGATAAAAATTTGGCAACTTCTTTATCCTCCTGCAGAACAGCCATTCAAACAGGCCGCAGTGCTGTGAGAGTCTGGAAGCAAAGTTAAGGGCAACTTTCACAGCTTCTTACGCATGTCAAAAGAAGATTAATTCCATACAGTGTAGTTTAACAGATGTAATGTTTGGTTCCATTCCTTGAACTAAGTGGATGCAGCTCAGGTTAGCAGCAATCAGTCTTTCATATCTAAAACCTGGGGTCATTAAGCAATCATAAAAACATTGTAACAGTTGTTAGGTATGGGCTTTGATTGTCACTTTTGAGAAGTGAGAGCAGCTGTGTATGAGAATGCATTTCTTATCAGATGCTTGGTTTGCTGATGGACTGACCTGTTCCTCTTTCACTAACTGGGGTAATCTTCCTCTTTTGCCAATTTAAAAAGCAGTGGGAACAAGCAGCTTTACCAGTTTTTCCCCATTTAAAATACTGAATGGTTCCAACTATGTTGTTCTGCAACCGCAAGTGTGCCAAGTTGTTGATATGCTTTGTGTTTTTAAGCTGTGTGTTCTCTAAACTTCACTAGATGTGAAACTAGGGATTGGCATGATGCAGTTTTCCCACAACAGACCCTGATGACATTTACATTACAACACCTAACCAAACTTTTCAAAAGTCCCTTCTGTTTTTCTTAACCTTCTTGGAAGGTGCTGGTTAGTGCAGCAGTCCCAGGAGATGGAAGTTTGCCGGCCACAGAACAGGTGTCATAGAATCACAGAAATGTCTGGTTTGGAAGGGAGCTCTAGAGGTCATCCAGTCCAAGCCCCCTACTGCGCGCAGGGGCATCCTCAACTAGAGCAGGTTGCTCNTGATCAGAGCAGAGTACAGAAGCAGAATCCCTTCTCTCGATCTGCTGGACACACTTCTTTTGCTGCAGCCCAGGATGGGCTTGGCCTTCTAGGCTGCAAGCACACACTGGCTGCTCATGTCCAGCTTCTTGTCTACCAGCACCCCCAAGTCCTTTTGTGCAGGGCTGCTCTCTGTCACCTCCTCCCCCAGCCTGGATTGATAGTGGGGATCCTTCCAGCCCAAGTGCAGGACTCTGCACTTGCTCTTGTTGAACCTTATGAGGTTCACCTGGTCCCACCTCTCCAGCCTGTCCAAGTCCTTCTGGATGACATCCCATCCCTCTGGTGTGTCAACAGCACCACTCAGCTTGGTGTCATCTGCAGATTTGCTGATGGTTAGCATTTGCATTTTGCAGACTTACTGTGTGTAGGGGAACAAAGGCATTTGGGAACCACCGATCTAAAGGAGCAGGGACAGTCACCTTAAAACCTGCCCTATTTTAGAGCCTATATTAATTTAACTATTCAGTTTAAAAATAATAGTTTCTGAGCCAAGTTAAAATTAGTATAAAGTTTTGTCTGTAAGACAGGAAGTTCTGTTTGCAGTCATCCGATCTCTCCCTTGAAATAGGCAGCATGTGAGTACTAATTGTAGTGGTGTTTTTTCTGAAGTGCACTAAGATCACTAGCTTCTTTCTCACAGGGCACTGAATGATCATTAAATGCTAATGACTTTTGATTACTGTTGACCTCGGTCAATTTAGAATTAGTGACCTAGAGATGAAAACCACTGTATCTCATTACCAATTTCCTGAGCTATCTGATCTTTCCTTTATAAGTCAGTTTTGGTAAGAGGCAGAGTAGAATTAAAGTTGACCTCTGCCTTTAAAAAGGATAGAAATGCTTTCAGGTTTGCAGTGTCATGCTTAGAAGTAAATAAATAAAATAGCAGCCCCTAAGAATGAATTTATTTTTTGACCCCATAGATTGTCAGGAGCAAAATTCATTGTGAAGTGAAACAGAGAAGCTAGAGTGGTAGTGAAGGGGAAGAAATGCATAATTTGTTACTTTTTAAATTAGTAGAAGAACAGTTTGTCTCCTGTTTCCTTGAATTCTCATTTTGTACCTGCAGGTTTTCTCATCTCAGAGTTCATTCATAATTTTTTTTTGTTGTTTTTACTTTGAACTATCAAGAAGCAAATTAATGTTTATAGAATAAATTGCAAATTCTGCTCTGGGATATTTTCCACCTGCAGCTCCCAAGCCATGACATTGGGGAGTGCATCTCAGCAGGCTGGTAAAAGCATAGATGTCATATTGTAATGAAGCATTTGACATTATTTCTGTTCATATGCACAGAAGATAATGTTTGATAATTTACTGTAACAAGATCAGATTTGCTGTTCTCTGTGGGTTCCTTAAACATAAGTTTGTCTTTATACGGTTATGGTTTTATGGACTGTCGTTCATGCAACAAGCATGGTATTGAAATCATAATGAAAATAATGCAACAAACATGGTATTGAAATCATCCTAATGAAAATATGATACAATGTTAAACATTTGGGGGGGTGTTGTTTATTTGGTTTTGTTGTGTTTTTTTTTTTTTTCTTTGTTTGGTTTGGTTTTTTTCTCACTTGCTTTAATTCACTAGCTGTTTTTCTCCTCACACAGATGAGAATAAACCCTTCAACTTTACAAGCAGTATAGAGAAGTCTTTTGTACTACCTTGTGTTTGGGGCATGAATACAAAGTTATTAAACCTCGCACTGGGTTTACATTGCAAAGTTGAAGCAAATGTAAAAAATTTAAAAATGTAAAAATTATCTTAGCAGATAATAGTATGCAAAATATTTATTTAAATCCTTGTTCTTTTAACCACTAGTAGTTAAGAAAAATATTTGCCAGCAATAATGTTGTTAGTATAGCATATGATCCATAGCAAAATGTAGTTCAGCTATTTTGGACTTCAGTTTAAACCTTCTAATGTTGGTTCAAGATGGAGGTACTTTTCTACTCTTTCCTAGCTCTTGTCTACTGTGGGGAAGAAACACTCTCTTTTGGGTTTTTTAACCTTATATTCCAGCTTCTCTGAGGGTCTTTACAGTGTTGCCAATCTTTCTCCCTGCTTTTTTTTTTTTTTTTCCATAGAGACCTTACTGAGTAAGATTTCAGGACCAGCTCTTCTGTGCAACATACAGAAGTGGATGCAATTGTGGTTGCTTCCAGTGCTGACAATCAGAAACTTATGAGAGAGGAGGCTGGAAGATTTTGTCAGCTGTAATGAACTTTTTCTAGTTGAGGAAATCGAGAGTAGAGCTATCAGTCCACTTTCCAAATAAGCATTTTTACAAACAGAAGGTTTGGAATGGTGATTGATTGAGGAGGATTCTTCCAAGTGACTAAATAATTCATAGATAGGTAAACTGAATCAGGTTCCTCAGCTGTGTGGGTCTTGTTTGTTGAATATTTTCATTTGTTTTTTTTTAACTCCATTTCTAAGTGAGTGCTTAAAGTCAACTTAGATTCAATGAAAATTATCAGTGGACAGGTAGATTTGTTAAACAGTAACATTGTGTGTTTATTTTGGTTAATCAAGGTGTAGCATTTGAAATTTATTTCCTTGTGAGGGGAAATACAGAATTTAAACAAAGAATGTTAATAATGCATAGACATAATAACTGCCAAGGGAGAGACTTGGCACCTTTACAGAAAAGGAAATATATGCATTTTCTCATTGCCTACTTGGAATTCATTCCTTTATTTGTGATCTGGTTGTAATAGACAATTGAGAATTTTGTTGAAAGCTTGTTTGTTATGGAATTGTCGAGATCACATTGCTACACAAAGACCAGACCTGTAAATGAGAGATGCAGAAGAACACTTCTTATTAGAAGGGAGAAAAAAACCCAAAACCCCAACTAGAAAAACTTGGGTATACTTGCTATTGCAGCAGGAGAGACATGTAATATAAGGAAGAGTACTCCCATCAACCCTGGGAATTAAATGCTTTCTCAATTGGAAGTTACCTTTAGAAAGGTATAATTGTAGTAGTACCATACTATTAAAAGTTGTGCCAAAAGCTGGTCTATAATGTGACTTCTGTGCCAACTCTCAGAATGGTGTCATGGTGTATTACAGTCTTAAGGGATAAATGAAACTGGGATTGCAGGTATATTGCCTGCATTTGAATTTGAACAGCACAATTGATGTTTCAGTTGTTCACAGTATTTAGTCAGGAGCTGATTTCCAAAGGCTTGTAACTTGTTGCTAATAATTTGAAAGGGGCATGTAACTTGCAGTGTAGAATCTCAGCCTCAAAAAGTAGTCATTTGCTAAATTCTTTGTCTCTGGTATTTTGGATTTTCCTTAGGCCACTATTAGAATTAAGTGTTGAATTTCCTACAGCCTTTAAGTTGATCTATTTCTGGTTTGACTACGTTGCTTATAAAGTAATGATTAATGTGCCTTTTTCAAAGCTGTGTATTTTAAGTTTGGTTGTGTTAATATCTAATGAAAAAAATGAGGCTTGCTGAAGATTAGGAACACATTATAATACACATTCAGAACACATTCAGAATGTAACACATATTCAGAAATTGATAAATCTTTGAGAGAAGGTCAATTTCCTTGATCCTCTTGCTGAAGATGGACTTATTTGAATTTGGGATTTTGACTAGTCTTTCAGCAGGCAGTATGTAGGTTGCTGTCACTGACTGCTAACTATTGATTTGTAAATTCATTAAGAGTATGTGTACAGTAAAAGTGTGTTGTAGAAAAATAAATGGAAATTGCTGCCAAAACAGAAAGAATAGTGGGTGCAACTAGCACTGATTCTTTGTTGGTTTTGTTTTTGTCTTCCATTTCACATGCATCTAATGACTGGATTAGATGTAGTTTCTGGGCTGAAGTGCAGTGGAAGGTGGTATAAAGCCTGTAACAGGTTTCCAGGTTTTCATAGGAGCTTCTGGAGTCTCTTGTGGAATCGTAACTATCTTCCAGTTACCGCAGACCGGATTTTAGTGGGTAGATTATGAACAGGCAAATATGGCAGTTGGGCTTTTTATTTACTGTGGTGAAGTTGTTATGCTGTCACTCAGATACTTCTCTACTGGGGTCTGTCTGACTTCTGGATTCAGACAGAACATGCCTCAGCTACAGCTTCTCCCTCTCTCCCTTACCCAAGAAAACACAACGTGCTATCCATGTATTTTACAGAAGTTGGTTATATGGTGGTCTCCTATGGGTTCATGTTTATGATCTGTCTTTCCCAGAGTGATTTGACCAGTAAGTCCATCTGTCATTCTCCTTCTCTTCTGTAGCCTCCAAGTGACATTATCTGGTCTGGAGTGTGTATAGTCTTTGGATTGGTACTGGTCACGTGGTTTGAAAAAATGTACAAGGATCTTACTTTTCATGTACTGTGGTAATCTATAAAATGGACTTACGGAATTAAAATGAAATCATCTTTGCATCTCCCAACCATTACCAACTTTCACCCTCTGCTGCCTGCAATACTGAGAACCAGAATTTCTGAGTGCATGGTTTTTCTGTATCTTTTAGGTTGTTTGTTGGCTTTAGTTTTTCTAAGCTTCTTGCCTTTTAAATATCCTGTGCAGTGGCAAAAGGTTTATTTTTGTAACTAGGGCTGAAAATTTACATAAGAAGGAAAAAAAATGCATGGAAGCCTAATAAACTTGCATTTTGTGCTGAGAATACCTGCTGTGCCCATTATAAACTTTCAGCTGCAAGCAGTTATAAGCATCCTATCTGTGGGATGTGTTTCTTTACCCCTTCTTTTATTACCTCTCTGCAGTTCAATAGGATTTAACTTGTTAGTTTCCATTCCAAATCAGGCTGTTGCAGGTAAAAAAAGGAGGAAAAAAAAAAAAAAAGCAAAAGGGGGGAAGGAGGAGAGAAGAGAAAGAAAAGCATTCTAGAAATTACTTCTTTTAAAATTACATAACCTGCCTCTCAGTGTATTTAGGAATGTTTCTCTGCCTTTCAGCCACACCAAGCATAACCCACCGTCTTCTTTTACATTAGCAGTGATGGAGATTTTGCACTAAGACATTGGGTTGTGAAATGTGCAGTTGAGGCACAGACATGTGTCCTTCTGTTTCCCCCTTCCATAAGCAGTTACTTCAGACAGAGAGGACAGATGTGTGTCTGGCAGTGGTTTCATCTCAAATCACTGCAGCAAAGCCCCTAGATGGCCAACTGCCAGGGTGTTTAGTTAGTGCTTAATATGGATTGTCTCTCAAGGAGACCTGATAATCTTTGAAATACCTGCAGTTTCAGGTTTAAAGACATTCTGAGACTGTGTGACAAAGCCATAGCTGTGATTCAAGCAATTGCGATGGTGTTTGAATAAATAGCCTGTGTAATGTTTCTGTGCTTCAGTTGAAGTCAGTGACACGTTTCTGTCAGGTATTTCAGCAAGGTCAGCCATTTCGCCACCAATCTTCAGTCAGTTTAATTTATTCTTGTCCAGCAAAACTGATTAAGGCTACAAGTGGCTAAATTTGCTTTAAAAACCAAGATTAGTTTTTCTTTAAAACTTGAAAATTATTATGAAACCTATTTTAATTATGTTCCCCTGATATTTTGTGGTATGAAATATTGACACCTAATACCTTTTTTTTTAATTTATCTTTTCCCCCACTGCGTTGGTTTTTAAGTTTCTATGCTTGCCTGTTTTTGTAGGCCTGACCTACTGTTAAGGAAATCTGATCTAAATTTAAGTTCTGAATTAACTAATGGCTGAAAATTAGTCTTCTTTCCTATTTAAATTGTTTGGTTTGCATAGTTTATATCCCGCTTCTTCCAGAAAGTGTTTGTGAATGAAATCAGAGTGTGTTTGTACCTCAGGGAGTGATTTCTGCCCGAGACTCTAAATCATTCAGACTTTTTCATTTAATGCTTTTAAATATTGATTATATATGTTCACCCTGTTTTTGCTTTAATCTGATTGCTCATCTAGAAGTTTTCTTCTGATGTGGTGCAGCCATGTCTGGTGTAAGCTGGCTTAATTAGCACTGCTCAGTGATTTGGGACCCCCGTCAAAGGCTTTTGCATTATCTAGAAACATAAGGAGTCAAAACTAAAGCTGTGACTTCATCTCTATTCATGTTACACTAGGGTAGAAGCTGTGCTGAAGGCTATTGTTTAACTGCATCGCTGTCTGCTGCTGCTAGTTGATTGCTTTCATTTGGTTCTGATACCTGTAGCGTGCTTTTGCTACAAAACAACTGTTACAGTGGGGATTTCTGGGAATACTAGAGACAAATTAAGTCATGCTAATATCCACTGCATGTGAAAATAGCTCCCACAGAAATACTTAGACTCAAATACATCTTTCTACCCGACTTCAACTTTTTATTGTTTCCCCTGTGAAAATTCAAGCAGCATCAAGGAGAGCTAAAACACACATGCTTCTGGCCAGTCATGCACTTATGCAACTGTGTGTGCCATTTATTACTTTATTACTTAGCACTGTGCGTGAAATGAGGAGTGCAACTGCTGTCCCTTTAATGTCAGAGCAGCATACGTTACAATAGGTGTCACTGTGCGGCTGGGTCCAATCGTTATCGGTGACTTCAGCTATTGGCTCCACACGCTGGCTGACTCCATCTGCAGGGCTGCAATACCTACTCTGTTCCCATCCTTTCAATGCACAAGTTCAGCTCGCCGAGCAGCCGAGCGGTGCTACCCTTCGTGTCTCGCTTCCCCCCCTCGGAAAGCTGGTGCTATAGCCAAGCGCGTACCTTCCTCGCAGGGTGTAGTACTTTCAGGCGACTCCCGATCAGGACGGCCGGAAAGAAATAAAACTGGCAGGAATAATGGGGATATATTTAACAATTCAAGTACTGGATCAAACTTAAAGGCAGTTTTTTACTTGATGCGCTGGAAAGGTCACCTTGTCTTGCTGGAAAAGTAGCAAACTGTCAGATCTGGTGCTTTCTGTTGAATAGCTTCCACCTGCATTTCTTAATGTTCCTGGCTAGTTAGGCTGTCTAGCTTTACAGACAAATATACTCATGGTAGATGAGAAAGGAAAGAACATGAAATGTCTCACCTTCTTCTTGATGCTTCCAGAGACAGTGAAGAACAGGTCGAAGAAGAGTTCTAAGAAGGGAAATAGCAGCAGCAGTAGCAGCAGTAAATTGCCTCCAGTTTGCTATGAAATCATTACCTTGAAGACCAAAAAGAAGAAGAAGATGGCTGCTGATATTTTTCCCCGAAAGAAACCAGCCAACACTAATACAACTGCTGTCCAGCAGTACCACCAGCAAAATCTCAATAACAACAATACTATTCCAGCACCTAATTGGCAAGGACTTTATCCGACCATCAGAGAGAGGTAAGTGCAGGGCAGTTTATTTTTGCTGTTTGAATAGAGTGGTGAAAAGCAACAAAATGTAATGCATGTGTTCAGTTATTCATTTATTTGCTGGAGAAAACAGTTCTCTCTTTCTTTTCTTTTCTTCTCCTGTGTGAGAACCAAGAATGGAAAATATTTTAATATCTCTTTTCCAGACAGTGCAGCTGTTTGTCTTGAGTAAATAAAAATGTTGCTGGAAGCTGCAGCATGCACGTAAAGATTTTCTTTTAGACCTTAATGGGGATTTTCAGTCATACATGCTCTTGACTTCAATTTCCACTTTTTAAAAAGTTCTCCTAAGTTTGGGGTTAGTTTTTGTTTGTTTGTTTTTCTTGCACACACGCAGACACACCCCCTCACACCATCCCCATCTCTACTTAGTTTTTCTTTGGTATATTTGTGTGGTGATAAGTAAAGTAGCTTAAAACAAAGTGTGACCTGCTTCTCTTTACTATCATGCAACTTCTAAGTTGTTAAATTTAATTTCTTGTGTCTGGGACAAGCCCAGAATTACTGGGCACCATAAATTAACATGCTGCCTCTATTTGTAGAAATGCAGTGATGTTCAACAATGACTTGATGGCAGATGTTCATTTTGTGGTCGGGCCACCAGGTGGGACCCAGCGGCTGCCAGGACACAAAGTAAGCAACAGCTGCACTATCAGCTCGGGTGGGGATAGCTGGAGAGAGCTCCCACAGTTGTGCTGAGACCTAATGTGGGAGACTCTGTCTCTTCTGGGACGCACAAAATTTTTTATTTTAAAAGGCTACATGGAGTGGGATAGTCTGATCCTTGCATTTCTTTGCATTTTTGGTTAAATGGTACACACTCGTTGTGCTAAGGCAGTCGTAGAATTAGGCATGCTGTTTTGTGCTGTTGATTAATATTACCCTTAGGATTTTCTAGAAATAGATAACTTCTGTGGTGGATATTAGTGTTTTCCAGTAGCTAATGCATATATTCCCATGAGAGTAAATTATAGGGAAAATGTATAATTCTGTTCTTAACTTTGACTTCATTTCTTACTGAAGTGTGTCTGTAGAGTCTGTTGGAGAAGCCCAGTACATTCAGAGTGGCTCTCACACATTGTTTTTGTTGGCAGTGCTTTCAGTCTAAAGCATGAAATAAGATTTCCCTTTCTCAACAGTATGTCCTAGCTGTTGGGAGCTCTGTATTCCATGCGATGTTCTATGGAGAGCTTGCTGAGGACAAAGATGAAATCCGTATACCAGATGTTGAGCCTGCTGCTTTTCTCGCAATGCTGAAGTAAGCATCATTCATCTGCTGGATATGTTTTCCTTCATGATGTATACATACATTGTTAATGTCTTAGTTAAAGTATTAGAATAACATAGAGACAGAAAGAAATCAGTTGCTTAAAATATTTCCTTTCTTTATGTTTTGAGTATTTTAAACTTTTACTCCTTTTTGCTCTCTCCCTTTACTTCCAGGCACACATATATTGGACTAATGTAGGCAGTTATAAATAATGACTTTGGCAGAGGATCTTTGGCCCATCATACACTGTAATGCCTATTGATCTGATTTGTCACTGCAAATGTCACATGAAGGAAGGGAGTTACTAAAAATAATTGTCAGCTATAACAAAAAAAAACCCAACTGTTCTACTCTGAAGCAGTGCACAGTGAAAAGTTAAAAAAACATCAAAAAACAAGCCCCCAAGCCCAGATTTGCTGTGTTTGTATATTGACGTAATTCCAGCTCTTTTATAAGCATGCTGTATGCAGGTCTTGTTTTAGAAAAATGACCCTAAGTTATTGAATATATCCTCTGAAAATTAACTTTCTCCTCATCTATCACATGAATGCATTTGGAAAGTGATGAAAAGGCTGTTTACATGAACAGTTTTTTTTTTTCTAACAGGGGAAAACCAGTCAGTTTACATGATCATTATTTTTCGTCTTGCAAACTGCATGAGAAACACTGTCTTCTCTTAAATGAGCATAATGAATCAGCTTCCCTGCTGAATTGTCCTTGACTGTATCCATATAAGCTCTAATTATTAAAGAGAAATGCCTGATTGCAGATGCACTTTGGATTTGAGGGGGCTTTACCATTCAGATTTAGTAACTGCCATTGCTTTCTGATAAAGAAGATATATTAGTATCTGATAGTGATGCTTTTAATATGCTGCAGATTTTCTGCTTGTGATGATGTAATCACTAGCTAGCAATTCATAGATTATTTTGATTAGCTTGTGTTTATGGAATGGTTTCTTTTTTTTTCTTTTACTTTTCAGTGGCACTGCAGATGAACATTCAAAGTTGTATATAGAGTTTGTTACATGGTGTTCTTGTAGGTTGTCGTATCATACATGTTATCAGTGTCAATAACTGTCAGGAAAAGCTGAAGTCACGCAAATGTTCTATAGACGTGGAATATAAAGATATGACATTATGTAGGTAGGTGCATTATGGATCCTTGCTTTGGGCCTTTATGTTTTTGCAGGTGTTTTCTGCAGAGCTCAAACTTGTGTTTTACTTTCATATAGAATTTTACAAGATACTTGGATTCCCCTGCCTCCCTTTCTTTTTGAACAAATCTATTTCATTGTGGCTAAATATGTTTTCCCATATAAAAATTGAACACTTGCTTCATTTGTCACTAAGAAATGGGTTCAGAGAGCAAACCTACAAAAGGGAGTATCAATAATGACATCTAGGTCTTGGCATATTATTTAGCCCACGTCCATTTAGGAATCCATCTTAGAGAGCACGGCCAGAAACATGGAAATCTTCACCTTCTCTGCTTTTATTTAAAAAACAAAAGACAACAAAAAGTTTGTGGTCTGTGTGGATGTTGAGCTAATGTTGCCAGTGCTAACTTGCACCAATGCAATGTGCCAGAATCTCCAGAGTGCTCCTGTGCTTGCGAACACCAGGGGTGTCTGCAAACATGATGGTATAGAGAGGGGAAAGGGATGTTGCTCAGCAGTGCAGCATTCCCCTCATCACAGGATCCAGGGTATGTGCTGCACTGGGTGGAGCTTGAGGGGAGCCATGGTCCCCTACACACCTCTCCCCCTGGGAGATAATCCCCATGAGTGTTGCATACCAGTGCTGTCAGCAGTGGACAGCAAAAGGCTCATGATACTGCTGTTACAAAAGGAAAAGACTTTACCTATCCCAAAACAACCTTCTTCTTTATACACTCCTTTCCCCAGCCAGGAGGGATACATCCTAATCTTTGTCAGAAAATACACTGAGTGTGGGTTTGTGGGGTTTGTTTGTTTGTTTGGGTTTGTTTGTGTTTTATTTTTCCTGGACAATGAAATCTTATAGCATAAATGTTCTTTTGTCTTTTACAATGTAGGGGTCATTCTCACAGCAAACATCAGATAAGGAAGGCAGAAAATAATACCTCAACTGATAGTTAACATTTCTCTCAGTAAAATTGCTTAGGTTGTACAGTTTTTAAATTAGGGTTACATTCATAGCCTTGCTGACACACTGAATTGGTTTCTTTAATGTATCTCTCAAATTAATCTTAACTGTTCGAGTCAGAACCGTGCTCTCATCTTATCCCAGGATGTATGTGTTTCTAAACCATCAAATCCTGTGGTCTAGCAGAATTCTCTGTTTAAGAACAGGGTGAAACTGGAATACCAGTAATTGGAGACCAGAGCTGAGGTGCGTTGGCAGAGCGAGAAGTGTGGAATATTGCTGACAGTCAATCTGTGCTGTGTCTCTTGTAAATAAGTGATATTAGTTCTTTACTTTTGTGAATATTAAGCTAGCAACTTTTGTACTATTTCAGCTTAAAACAGATGTCATCATTCTCTGCTGTATTACCAGGCAAAGAGAGGTAATAGAAGGGAGAAAAGAGTTGTAAAGCAATGAGGAGAATTGTGAAAATTAACTAATTAATACAATAAAAATTTTTTGAACAATAAAGGAGCTAAGCCTGTAACTAGTGATATATAGGTGTCCTCTGTTACTACAAACAGAACATCTGAAATAAAGTAATAGAGGTAGAAGTAGGAACAGTTTGGCTCTGTGTAAGCTTTTTCTCTGTAATCTGTTAGATTGTATTATATTACTCAAGCAGTATCTGCTTTGAGCATGTTTTCCAAATGTGGCTTGAGGGATAGTACCCTACATCTGCAAATATACAAAGATATATACAACTATAATCAGATTAGTGTAGATCAGATACTGTATAAGTACATCTGTTCTGCAAAAAAATTCATTGTGTTGGGAAACCTGCTAACTAGAACATTTTAATTAGGACAGGGTCGCATGCAACTTCAGCTTTACTGGAGGGAAGCTTTTTTATCAGCCATAACCATCAAGACTTGCTTATCCCTACGAAGAGTAAAATTGCATTTGGCATGGTTTTAGCACATTGTAGTCAGCAGCTGCAAATGGGGCCCTGAAGCATGAGATATTAAAAAGAACAAACTGTATAATGCTTCATTTCTTTGAGCAATGAATCCCCGCAGTTAGTTACATAAATAGAATTTCACCTTCATCTCTTCCGTTACAGTAGCATAGCAGTAAAACTTTCTTTCCTCTTCATGCAAGGAGACTGAGAAAAAACAACATGCTGGTGGAGCTAGGATGTTGTAAGCATTAAGAAACCTGAAAATTAGAATTCTGTGCCTTTTACTATATGCTTTATCACCCTGTTTAAAACAACAACAACAACAAAAACACTACCACAAAACCAACAAAAACAACCAACCCAAACCTCAACTCAGTAGTTATGATAGTGGGTAGCACCTGATATGCTTGGATATCTTTTTCTCTTCTTAGACTACCTCATTATTCCAAATAAATTTATTTTCATTCCTATATTTATATGTACACCTCAATAAATCATCATTTGCTGTCATGGGACATCCAGTCTAAGTACTGTTTGTGATGTGTTCTAGGCTGTTGTGTTAGCCAAGTAAGGTAGCCCTTGAGGAGCTACTGCTTAGGGCAGACAGCCTTTCATTAGCCAAACATGTATCGAAGAAACACAGAGCTGGAGGGGCCATAGTTTGTAAATGTAACCATTGTCTACATAGCATGTACCCCAAATATGAAGTCTTACTCACCTTAGACCTAAGCATGTTCCTTTCATGGATTTATATGTGTGATGAATTTGGTTTGTACTTTGTTTCTGGATTTAATCACTGTTCCCCAAAAGCATTGCTTAATTTCACTGTGGAGCCATTTAAATATATTCTTTCTTTTGAAGTTTTCAGATTATGTTGACAAATCACGTTTTTGCATTAAGTGGCAGCATTATGTGCATGTGCTTTATTTCAGATATATATATTGTGATGAAATCGATTTGGCTGCAGATACCGTACTGGCCACGCTTTATGCTGCCAAGAAGTATATCGTCCCTCATCTTGCCCGCGCCTGTGTCAACTTTCTAGAGACAAGCCTGAGTGCAAAGAATGCCTGTGTGCTGCTTTCCCAGAGCTGCTTATTCGAGGAACCTGACCTGACCCAGCGCTGTTGGGAAGTGATTGATGCCCAGGCTGAGCTAGCTTTAAAGTCTGAGGGATTCTGTGACATTGATTTTCAGACTCTTGAAAGCATTCTCCGAAGGGAGACTCTGAATGCCAAAGAAATTGTTGTTTTTGAAGCAGCTCTGAACTGGGCTGAAGTGGAGTGTCAGCGACAAGAGCTAACGGCTACCATCGAGAACAAGCGCAAAGTCCTCGGGAAGGCTCTGTACTTGATACGCATCCCCACCATGGCACTCGATGACTTCGCAAATGGTGCAGCTCAGTCTGGGATTCTGACTCTCAATGAAACCAATGATATCTTCCTCTGGTATACGGCTGCCAAAAAACCAGAGCTACAGTTTGTCAGCAAGCCCCGGAAAGGCCTCGTTCCTCAGCGATGCCACCGTTTCCAGTCCTGCGCTTACCGCAGCAACCAATGGCGCTACAGGGGCCGATGTGACAGCATCCAGTTTGCTGTCGATAAGAGAGTGTTTATTGCTGGTTTTGGGCTGTATGGCTCCAGCTGTGGATCGGCAGAGTACAGTGCCAAGATTGAACTCAAACGACAAGGAGTTATCCTAGGCCAGAACTTGAGTAAATACTTCTCAGATGGTTCCAGTAACACTTTTCCTGTGTGGTTTGAATATCCTGTGCAGATTGAGCCTGACACCTTTTACACAGCTAGCGTGGTTCTGGATGGTAATGAACTCAGCTATTTTGGACAAGAAGGAATGACAGAAGTTCAGTGTGGGAAGGTGACTGTTCAGTTTCAGTGCTCTTCGGACAGTACAAATGGCACTGGGGTACAGGGAGGGCAAATTCCCGAACTCATATTTTATGCTTGAATGAAAGTGTGTGGAGATGAAGCATTTGGCTACAACGAACCTGTCTGGTTTGGGGCTACTGACGCTTAGCTTTTTATCTGCAGATATGTGGTCAGTACAGGTAATATGTAACTAAATGCTGTGGGCAAGTTACTGGCTTGTTATACTTGTAGCATCCTTGGCGATAAAAGTTTAAGTGTAATATTTAAACTGGAAGCTCTTAAGAGCAGGTAAATTTTAAAGATTTTGTAAAAGAGGTGCCCGTTTGCTGGTGGCTGACCCTTCTTTCATTTACCTGTGAATCACCAGAGGATATCCATCTCCTTCTTGTCTCTCACTAATCGTTGTCTTTATGGATCCATTTTCTCTTCCTCCACTTCCTGCTTTATGCCTGTAATTATTTGGAGAGGTAGGGTTAGAAAATGAGAAGCCTTGTTTTATAGCTCTCCCTCCTGTCTGCTTTTCAGACTGAAGAGATTCCCATAAACTGAGCTGCTTTTGATCATGAGAGCTGAAAGAGGTGTTTCAAAAGTAAGCAGAAAAATCATAGGTTTCATCCTGTGAGATTCTCTTGTGGCCAACCGGGATGGCTGCTAGGGAAGATGGAGAGAAGCAAGCAGGTTTCAGGAAGCTACAAAGCATGCTGATGATGTCCACAGTGCATGGAAGTGTTTATGGGGGTGGGGCAGAGGGGGTGTGGGCTTTGCAAGTTACTGTCAAGAATTAATTTTCTAGGAATTCCACCTCAAAGGCAAGGAAGTGCTTGCACATGTTTAAATTGTACATGCAGCTCTTGAAACTCTACTCCCATGACCTAGGTTTTGCTACATTGAAGGTGATTTGCTACTTAAATGGCTAGCCCTAACCCTTGCTAAGTATCTGGGAAATAGCTGCGATCTGATGCAGGGTAACTTTTTGCTTGTTTTGGGTAGGGTTTTTTCTTTCCTCCTAAACATGGTAGAAGTGGATTATAAAGGAACAAAAGAATGTACCAGTCCTGACTTGGACTTTTTTTTTTTTTTTTCTGTAATACCAGGTTTCTCCTTTTTATTACCATTCATTGTTAGCAGAAATTTAGACAACGACAAGAAGATTTGCAGCTCATGGTCAAATTAGACTTAGTGTCTATCATGAGGTAACAGTGAGGAGGAGGAAGCCTTCTCTAACGTGTTAATATTGGTGCTCTTGTAACTGCTTATGGTTACACATCAGTCAGAGGATTATATGATGCAGAACTTCCCCTTGTCTTATTTTTGGTGTTTGGTTTGGGGTTTTTTTGAAACATCCTGTCATATGTCTGTATAATTTCTGGAAAAGTGTTAGGGATCATGACTCCTTTATTAGTGAAGGAAAACAGTATAAAGAAGAAATCCGGTACTATTTAAGCATAATCATTCACCATTGCATTGAGGCAGTTGCTCCTACAAGGGACACTACATGTAGTAAAGCATCTCATTCTTACTTCATCTCTGAAGGTGGGTTCTGTTTGTTCTTTATGTTTTAATGAAATGAGAGGACCAAATGATCCTTTAGACTGAAGATTAATGTTATATTATATCAACGTATTAATGCAGCGTAACACTAAATTCACTTGTCAGTTTTGTAATAAAAATGTTTTTCTCATATGATTTCTTTCCAGTTTAATACTATTACCTTAAGTGTTTCTTGACGGTTGGAGTCCTGGCCCCTAGCCATCATAAAGTGCCAGTACATCTTTGTGGTGTCCAAAATACCATCTGAAGTAAGGAAAACTGGAGTTTAGACATCAAAACACTTCATGGCCAAAGCCCAGATCTTCTCTCTAGGTAATAAAAGGAGAGTTAAAAAACTGCTCTGCAAGATCTATGCTTTACACACATTTTAGTGTTTAATGTTTTATATACGTACATACATACGTGTGTGTGTGTAAGCGGTGTTCTTTCTGAAATGTAAACGCCCTAAAAAATATATAGGAAAATGTTTTTGGCTTTTTGTAACAGATATGCATAATCCAGACTGTTAGTGAAATCTGAACAGAATGCTCCATGGAGAACACCCAGAGAGAGATTGAAAAAAAACCTCCAGTTAATTATATTTAGATCTGCAGCCTAAAATAGATGAGTATAATTGTATGGACTGGAGGAAGAGTTGCTGAAGGGACTGCAAAAAGCACTCTTCAGTTTGTGATGAGGCTAATGGTCATCTACTTTTAGACAACATTTGAGCAGCAGATCCATTTATTTAGATACATTTGAAAGCAGAGAAAGACACTAATCAGCTGATTGCGGTTCTTTTACAGCAAGCAGTTGATGTAGATGTAATTACTCTGAGTGATGATCAGATTGACAAGTTACTTGCAATAGCAAGCTGCATTCTGAGTTGTTTGGAAAAAAAACAGGTGCCTCAGCTGGTGGGACAAATAGGAGAGTACTGCACTGGTATAATTACTAGGCTTGGGTTCTCACTTTTAGGTTGAGGTTTTTTTGTTTTTACTTATCTGCAAGTAAAGGTGAGGTATCTGTTACATTCAGTGGCTGGAACAGAAGTTAGGAGATCAGAATACTGTGTAGCTGTAATATGTAGAAATGAGATGTTACTTAATTTTTATTTTTATTTGCTACTTTTCTGAATTCTTTTTGATGAAGTAGAATGGAAGAAGCAACCTCCAGCTTAATTCCTCTGAGTCCACTCCAGGTTTTAGGAGCTGGTGCATGCACATTTTTTCAGTATAGGTGAATAAACATAAGCACTGCAAAACACCTTTTGATGTTTACAGCATGATTTGATTCTGAGCACTGCTTGATGCTGGTAGTACTGGTGTATAAGAAGGTGCTAGAACTAGTCACCTTAGCACATCAGGGCACTTAAATGAGTGTCTGAATGTGGATTCAGTTGGTTTAGCAGTAGGGTCCAAGCTTGAATACATTGATTGACATTTTGCAAGCATCAGCTGTATCAGTCTGGAATTAAAGCATAATGTCAATGGAGATTCTTCTGTAGAGTCTGTCTTAAACTCTACCTGGCCGTCTTTGCTATTCGTATGTTTGATTTTCCTGGTGAGGGGAATCTGTGATAGGAGAGTATAATGTAATATACTTTCAGCGTATCTAAAATAGTATTTAAGTAAACATTTTAATTTCTACATTCTTCTTGCACTGAACTGTTTTGGGACTTATTATTTTTATTTGTTGTGATAAACTCAGCTAACTTCAGGTTCCAGCACCTGTTTGTGCTGGAGCAGTGTTTGACCTTAGCAGGCTTACAGCATTATTTATAAAGGACAGATATATATATAAATATGAAGTACCTCATGTTGAATGTTATTGTACTGTATCTTTAATGTCACAGTGCAGATCTTGTTGGACTCATGAATGTGTATAATCACGTTAAACATACAAATAAAAGTGGTTCTTAAATGGTTGTTTCCTACAATATCTTTGAAGCATGAATTGCGAAAGCCTTTATCTCTTAGCCATTTCTCCTGTTGTACAGTTGTGCACAGATATTTGTTGAGCTTATGTATTCAGAGATCTTTTGATGCCCAAAGAAGTAAAAGTCTAAGGAAAAAAAGCCAAGGAAGGACAATAAAAATGTTAATCAGTTGCACTGCAAAAAGGTTGACGATTAAGCTAATGAGTTGGAGCAAATGAATTAATTTATGTGCCTTATGAAAGACCTTGTCTACTAGCATTAATATTGTAATGTTCTATTAATATTATTAAGTACGTGGAGACTAAGAGGGAGGGTCTCGTGTTTATTCTAAAAGACAGCTGGCATGGAAAAGGCCATAGTTTTCCTTCTCTTCTGTATCAGAATAAGGGATGTGGCTAGTGCCAGGAGGCTGTTCTCTGCTGAACAGTTAATTATGTCATATTATTCAGAGTTCTGACTATTTTTGTACTTAACAATTTCCTTCCAGGAGCTTTGAAACTTCATTTTAAATATTTCTATGGTTAGTGATGCTGAAGCCCCTCTTTTGTGTTGTCTACCTTCAAGACCCTTCAGATTTTACTATCTAATGATAAGGAATACTCCACAGTGTGATAAAGAGTCATGGAAATTTAATTGTGGTACATATCACTGTGACTAGGTGCAGGAAGGACCACACTGACAGCAGCAGTCTAGCTGCTAGCAGTCTCAGTTTCTCTGATAAATAGGTAAGAGTTAAGTGGACAAGCTGAATAAAGGAAGGCCTGTCTCATCTAAAGGGTCATTCTCCTCTATTTCTGGCTGACATCTGACAGAAGTGGTAGAACACTTGCTTTGGAAATTGATGTTAGGTAGAGCTGTGTCAGTCTCTTGCACTGTGTTCACTGATGCAGAGAAGGATGTTTATTCACAGCAGAAAAAAAGGGATTTGAAGTGGCAGGAAAAAAATGATAGGATGATTCTGAGTTTGAAAAGACGACAACTCCCAAGAGTTGAACTCAGTTGTTTCACAGGTAAAATCCTGCTTGGTGGAGAAGGACTCTCTGTTCCCACTTGGATGCTCCTCAGGGGCTGACAGCCACTGCCTCTGATGAAAGCAAGGTCCCATTTAAAACAGGCTCCTCGCAAATGCTCAGCTCTCACAAGTAGGAACCCAAGATTTCTTGGCCTCTCATAGAGAGTACTACTTATCCTACAGCCCAGGACAAGCCTGTACCTCCTTAAAGAAGCTAACTGGAACCGCTGTAAACAAGGAAGGCCCAATTGCAATCAGTAGGAATTGACCCAGTGACCTCAATACACCCAGGATTTTCATTTGCAGTGTTCAATTTGTGTGATTATTCCCACAAAACAACATAAAACTGCCCAAAAAAGGAAAATAAATTTTGAAATCCCACTCTAATCTGATTATCTAAAATACAGGTAGAAATGTTCCTATTAAATCTTACAAAAACTCCTGCTCATCAGATTTTACATGCTTGCCCTCAAACTTTTGTACCAGTAGGCTTTGTCTTCAGCTGTGGATCTGTAGGCAGAACAGTAAATCTGTATGAGGCTTTATGTGGATTTTCACAAACTGTGTGTGGGGTTCGTAGCACATAAAATGCATAGTATGAACACAGGACACATTATTTTTAAGATTAGAAAGCGTGTATAAGTTGCCTGTAGACTGTTCAGCATGAAGGAAAACCAAACCCAGCTATTCTGTTTGAAGGCACGGGCATTTTGAAAGAGCTTCTTGAAGGCCACTGAACTTGTTGATAGCATCAGAAATGCATTTATATTAAGCCTTTAATTGGAGCACTTTAAAATTGGTTTTTTAATTGTTTTCTGTAGACAAAGACAACATAGTTGGTCTTCAGGGATCCTCTGTCCTGGTCTGGTGGGGTTTACATCTGAACAGATACTAGCAAATACAATTTTCTAGATCTCATTTAAAAGCTTCACAGTCATGTTAAGTACTGCTTGGGGAGCGGGAGCGTCAGCATTTCAAAAAAGCCTTAGCTGGTTTTAACCTAACAACAAACAAGGGCTTGAAGGGGGAGACCTCTTCAGTGGTGATGTTGTAGTTAAGTACAGAGGAAGGGTTTTCTTTTCCCTGAGGAGGAAACACCTTGTGTTGCATTATGCTGACAGCAACTGCGTGCTAAGCATCACGTGGAACAACTCAGCAGCTGTGTAGAATTGTAATGCATAAAATGCAATGGGAGACCACTGCACGAAGGCAGCAGTGGAAGCTCCTGGATGCAGGGCCGTTGTGAGTAAGCTGAAGAACTGGGATCCTCTTATGATAATGTTCTTGGTGATAAAAGATTATAGGTGGGCTGCTGAAAGGCATGTGATTGTGATTTTTCATGACTGTGAATCTCATTTTGCTTTTTATTGTTATTCTGGGAAAGTCTCCATTTCTCCTCTACCTTGAGTTGCCTATTCCTCTTCTGTGCCAGAGGCTTCCATGTGGTTAAAGCCCAGCAATTTCCTGTGTGCTGAGACTGAGGGGACTGGGAGCACCTGGTGGAAAGGATGGGCTGAGTGAGGGTGGGACATCCCAGTGCTTTAGTGAGCTGCTTGCAAGATCTGGATGTGCTGAATGCTGACCTAGCATGGCAGGAGAGGGCAGGATAATTCTTAGGTGTGTGTATGTATGTATGCATTTCAGTGCTCCTTCACTTTCTCCAGCTAATTGTTGGTTGCTCTGAAAAGGGCAAATGAACATTAGTTCAGGTTTTTTTGTAGGGTATAAGAATTGTGATTCTGCAAAGGCAAATTGATGCTTCTGTCTTTATAAAGTCAGTGGTCCCAGTGGGCTTAGGGGAGGGGGGGATATGTCTAGCATCTACCTTAAAAGAATACATGGCAACATCTACTCACTTCTCTAATGCCTTGTTCTTAGGAAGTTGTGATACAATAAAATAAATTCATAGAGAACTGGAGCTTGGCATGTCTGGCTTGTTTCTGTAGCGGGACCTTTTATGAGTAAAAGAACCAAGGAACTGTACTTAGCCTAGAAATACTAAATCCTGCAGAATTACCAGAGCATGGGGGTACTACAATATAAAGGTACATCAGATGTGAGGATATTGCCCTTTGGTTACTGTCATAAGATAAGGTGTGACATGTTCTCTCTTTTCTCCTTACCCACCAGGGCATGCTGGTAGTGATAAATCATACACCATTAGTGCTTAGAGAGAAGGGATGCTGAGGGAAACAAATGAAGGTCAGGGATCTGGAATACAGAGGAAAAGTATCTAATCAGAAGTAACACCTTTCATTAGCCACAGACAATAGATACTAAAATGATTTCAACTATCCAGGCATCATAGGAGCCAAATCAACAGACCTAAGGTAAGAATACAGCTATGACAACTATTTAAATGATTTTTTTTAAAGTTGCTTATGCTTGAGGCTTTTCTAGACCATACAAAGGGAGAGGTTGTTTTGCTGCCTTAGAATAAAGCCTACACATGTTTTTGACTTTGTCCTCCATGCTTCATATGGCAGTTTCTGTATAGTATGTGCTACATAAACTGTTTTTCCTTCTCAGTGTCAGGGCATGAGCAGTCTGGCTGACCCTCCTTAGAAAAACCACTTTCTAGTATAACCTATGTTTGTCATACCAAGCACTCCTTCACCCCTCTACTCACAGTCTTTGTTGGCTTTTAATAAGATGGCAAAGAGCACGATTCCCAAGACACAGTTGGGAGAAAACGCTTTCTCTGAATCCCCACTGTGTTTCCAAGGCTGGCACTATCAAGGTGCTATGTTCACTGACCAAATACTCACATGGATTTGATGTGAATCAGGCACAGCTCAAGATGGTGCCTTTCTGGTGAATTAGCTGGGGCACACAGGATGGCCTTTGCAAGATCTGTAATTTCTGTGTTGCTGTTCTGCCAGCTGGGGGGAAGGATGGATGATCCTAGATCTGGCATAAACCCTGCTAATGTTTTTAACAAATATGAACTGACAGAGTGAGTTCATACCAGGTCAGCATTTCACGGCATTTCTGAGCTGGTATTAGGAGCTTTAAAAATCATTGAAGTGTGACATGAGATATTTAAAAGTTGGGGTTCCTACCAGCTCATGGCAGTCAATTTTGTCCCCATTTTACAAGCAGAACTCCCCAACAGAGCGGTGTCCCGTGTTTGGGTTAATTACCACAAGTAGCTGCTGGCCTGAGCAGTTGGGAGGGGCTGCAGCTGGGAGGGACCACAGCTGGGATAAACAACATGACCAGCCAAGGGGATACTGAGTCATGCCCCTATATAAGGGGAGGGCTGGTTTGGGATTAGGGTGTCTGTTTTCAATTTGCTTCAGTGTGGTCAGAGCAAGGAGAGTTGGTGTCTTTGGCACAGGTAGAGCCTTCCCAGATTCTATTACTTCTTTGTATATAATTTAACCAGTACTATCATTAGTACTGTTCTGATCATTTTCCTTCTTTGGGCTGTATTATTAAATTGTCCTTATCTCAGCCCATAGGGTCTCACCTTTTTTTCTTTCTCCTGATTCTCCTTCTTGCCCCATGGTTTGGGGGGAGGGGTGGTGTGTGGAGGGGACAGGGAGGGGAAGCGTGTGTGAGTGGCTGTATGGTGCCAGCAGAGGTTAATCCACAAAAAGCAGTCACAGTGATGATGGGTATCATTAGCTGTTGGGTACTAGAAAAAGGCAGGGGCTTAAAACTGAAGCTCTAAAGGTGAGTTGCGGAACGATCAGTAAAATTATCTGAACGGTACTGTGCTGTTCTGATCTCTTCCTTGTAATGCAGTCTGCACTGGCAAGCTTGTCACTGGTTGAAGGTGTATGTTCATGTAATAAAATATGACTCCCAGTGTCAGTGGAGCTGAGAGCAAACACCTACCGTTTCCCACTTAGGAAAGCTGGCATTCAGCGCTCCATGTCTGCTTTTCTAAAAAGAACGAGAGCTTCTTTTCAGCACTGCCAAAAAAAGTGAAATTAATTGAACTAAAACTTGGAATGAAGTGTGAATGTGACTTGATCTGGGAGGCAGGCTTACAGATTGAAATTTTAAAATATGCAACACAGGAAGGAAATAGTGTGTTAAGTTATAGTAGGACTGATGAATTTGAAAGGACAGTCTATCCAGAATTTCAATGAACTAGGACAGATAGGTAGGAGAGAGGAAGATGCACATAGAAAAAGCAATACCTGCATAGTCAGGCTGAGATTAGCACCATTCAAAGGAAAAAAAAAAGTCATCCAAGTTAAGGGGAAAAAGAAATCTCCTGTCCTTGGTTTCTGCTATTTCTCATCCTGCTCTAGGGACTCTGTAGATGCTGTGCTTTTGCTGAGCTCCTGTTAGGACACCTTAGTTAGAGAGACTAATTACCCCAGTAGGCCAGAATAATGTCTTTCAAAAGTCATCATCAGAACTGGTTTCTCATCAATATACTACTTGATTGGAGGAGAAGACCCAAAATTGCAGGGCTTTGATTGCTGAGGGGGAAGCTTTTAACCGATCCCTGCTGTTCTGTCATTTTATGCTAACCTCAAATGGCCCCATTAAATTGATGTCCTGTTTCCCATTCACTGCCCACAAATCACTCTTCTCCTGTTAATAGAGGAAACATTTGCACATGATAGGAATTGGAGTGGCTAAACAGTAAATTTTAAAGCCAGTGAAGAACTCAAAAACATTTACCTGATGATCAAAGTGGTTTTGGTTTTGGTTTGGTTTGTGCTTTGGTTGGTCTTTTTTCTTTCCCTGCACTTCATAATACTCAGTTGTGAACTTTATTAAAAAATACAGAACCTTATGTCTGCCTTCATAGAATCTTTGCACAAATACTGTTCCCAAACAGTGCAATGTGAGTCAATTTGATTTCTGTGTGATAGCTCATTTCTGGCAGCTAATCAGAGGATAATTATGGAGGTCAAAAAGTGTGATGGACAGGTGAATGTTTGTGGGCAAAGTTGAGGATGGCCAACGAGGTGGATATCCTGTTGGGAGTTTGTTATAGAGCACCCAACCAGGATGAAGAGGTTGATGAAATGTTTTACAGACAACTAGCAGAAGCCGCAAAATTGCAAGGCCTTGTTCTTGTGGGGGACCTCAACTTACCAGACATCTGCTGGAAATATAACACAGCAGACAGGAAAGTCTAGGAGATTCCTGGAGTGTAGAAGATAACTTCCTGACTCAGCTAGTTACTAGCTAAGTGAGCCCACCAGGGGAGGTGCCTTGCTGGACTTGTTTACAGACAGAGAAGGTCTGCTGCGTGATGTGGTCGTTGGAGGCCGACTTGGGCTTAGTGACCATGAAGTGGTCATAGAGTCAAGAGGTCATAGAGTTCTCAGTTCTTGGTCAAGTAAGGAGGGGGTTCAGCAAAACTATTTCCAAGGACTTCAGAAGGGCAGACTTCAGCCTGTTTAGAACACTGGGTGAGAGTCCCTTGGGGTACAGTCCTAGAGGGCAAAGGGGTTCAGGATGGCTGGACTTTTGTCAAGAAGGAGCTCTCACAGGCACCGGAGCAGACTGTCCCCACGTGTCCTAAGACAAACTGGCAGGGAAAGCGACCGGCCTGTCTGAACAGGGAGCCCTTGCTGGGACTTAAGAGAAAGAGGAGAGTCTACCACCTTTGGAAGAAGGGGCAGGCTGCTCAGGAAGAGCATAGGGATTTAATTAGGTCATGTAGAAAGAACTTTAGAGGGGCAAAAGCTCAGCTAGAACTCAGCATGGCCACCACTGCAAGAGAGACTAAAAAGTGTTTGAACAAATATGCGAACAACAGAAAAAAGATCAGGGAGAACCTCCACCCTTTATTGGGTGCGAGGGGGAATACTGTCACCAAGGATGAGGAAAAGGCTGAGGGACTTAATGCCTTCTTTGCGTCAGTCTGTAATAGTCACACCAGTTATGCCCATGGTATTCAGTCCCCTGGACTGGAAGGTAGGGATGGAGATCAGAATAATCCCCTCACAACCCAGGAAATAGCAGCAGAAGACCTGCTAAGCCAACTGGAAACCCTAAGTCTATGGGGCCGGATGGGATCCACCCAAGGGTGCTGAGGGAAATTGCGGAGGAAATTGCCAAGCCCCTCTTCATCATTTATCAGCACTCCTGGTCAACTGGGGAAGTCCCGGGTGATTGGAGACTTGCCAACGTGACACCCATCTACTAGAAGGGCAGGAAGGAGGATCCAGGGAGCTACAGGTCTGTCAGCCTGACCTCGGTTCCGGGGCAGATAATGGAACAGTTCATCTTGGGGGTGATCATGCGGCAAGTGCAGGACAACAGGGGGGATCAGTCCCAGCCAACATGGGTTCATGCAGGGCAAGTCCTGTTTAACCATCTTGCTCTCCTTCTACGATCAGGTGACCTGCCTAGGGGATGAGGGGAGAACGGTGGCTGTTGTCTACCTGGCCTTCAGGAAGGCATCTGACACCGCTTCCCACAGCATTCTGCTGGAGAAGCTGGCAGCTCATGGCTTGGACAGGTGGACTCTTCGCTGGGTTAGTGGACTTAGTATTTGAAGCTATGGGCTAAGGGACAGAGAGATGTCAGGATGAAGATTGGACTCGATGATCCTAGAGGTCCTTTCCAACCCCATGATTCTATGATTAAACAAATGCTAGGAGTGATGCAACTGTTCAGGCAATGAGGTGTCATTGCTGACACTGTATGATGCTGAGTGTTGCTGCTGTGGGTTAGGTCATCCATGAAAACTGCACCACAGCTCTGTTTTCTCAGGACAACTATCCTATGAGAGTGCCTGGAGCCTGAAAGCAATTTGGGCTCAAGAGGAGCTAGCGGCTGAGCCCCAGAAAGGTTTTCTTTCACTTTGATGGATGTCTGAACTTACACAATCTTACAGATTTGTGCATGCATAGTCTTCCACCCAGAATTGAATTGTGCCTCGGGTCCTTCTATTGACAGCATTTTATTAAAGTCCATTTTTGCTGTCAGATTAAACTAAAAGATGCTGAATGTGCACTGAGTTGATATGCAGTCCCCTTTTATACCTGCTCTGCTGCAGAGTTCCCCTGGCAGCAGAGGAAAGAGTAGGTAACTGGGCAGTCAATTGAAACCAAGCCAAGTTAGCACAGGAATGCCCCAATAATGGTCTCCACTTGGATAAGACAGGAGAGGACATTGAGTGAGCACTTGTAAGACATGGTGTTTGTTGTGAGCAAACAAAAAATTAACCCTTCTTCTGCTGGCCTTCAAACAATATTGTCCTTGTCACTCTGTATATGTTTCCCCACTGCAAAAATGGGAGGATGACATTGAAAAACTCTGCAAAGTGCTTTGATATCTGCTGATCAAAACCACTCTATAGGCAGGAGGTATGAAAAGAAGTGCAGTAAAACCCCATTTTCCTTGGGCAGATGAGATTGCCAGGGCACTCTGATACTGGAAAGATTTCCAATATCCTTAAATGTCACTAAACTGAGAAAAGTAGCATTACTAAAAATCAGGATGAAAGTGCCTTCAGATGTAAATCCTTTCTAAAATCTTTGTAATTCTCACATGCTTTCTCACAGTAGATCTTCCCATTAAATGAACTACCATCTAAAAGGTAAATATAAATGCAAAATTTCCCCAAAGCAATCATGTTGCTGGCTTTTAAAACAAGCCCATTTAAATAATGTGAAAATCTACTAAGGAAACAGAATCTATTCTACTTTATGTTTAAAGATGAATTAATGCAAATATCACAGGTTTATCCTGCATTACTCCCTTGAGAGGAGTCACTGGGGAAGCAATTTGTATCTTGTTAGTTAAGACGGGAAGCTTTGAAGTTAGTGAGTTGTCTGTCTCTGCAAGTAGCCTATTTAATCTTCAGGAAAAGTGTCAGATTAAAGTTGGAGCAAGTTGTGTGTCTGTCCATTATTTAAAGCTCTGGCAGAAAGAGGTTTTCAGCATGCTACCAACCAGCGGTACAAGGGAAGATGAAAACAGCATTAAGAATTTCTGGAAGAAATTTTTTATTAGCTATCAAGAGTGGCCATACAGGCCTGAAGAGTGAGTGTCATGATGAAGACCTCTACTGGAACTTTTCTTCTTTTTTATTTTTTTTCTTCTTTTAAATTGATTGCTACTGGACAAAGGGGTCTCATAAACTGCTTTTTGGTTATAGCAGGTGAGGAGGATTTCTGTGAGGACTGGTTTCTGTAAAGTCTGTCAAAAGTGAGTTTTTTTCCCCAAAGACAGTCATCATAGTTTTAGGAATGTTTACACCCTCCTGCTCTTTTGGCTGTGCTCATGAAATTGCTTCTGGAGCTGTGCTTTAACCAGATTAGTTAAATGATCTAGAATTAAATTAATTTCAGCTTGGAATATTTTACTGCTTTCATGTATAGGATGACCCTCTGATCAGTTTATTGGCACAACTGCATAAGCAATGTGTTGTGACTGTTTGGGTGATGGAAGCAGGTACCTCTTGCAGGATGTTTCCCTGCACAGAAAATTTTAATAGCTGTTATCTAAAACTCTAGAGCCAGTGAGTTCAGAACAGACTTCATACCGGAACTGCTTTTCAGAAGCTGATTTTTCTACTTTTTGATTACAAATTAGATCCTCAGCTAACAGTCAGCACAGCCTGATGAGCTGTTGCTATACATGAGCTCTACACAGTATCAGCTCATAGCCTGAAGATACCAGCCTTGGGGTATCACCTGCAAAGAAATTCCCTGCAATATGAATGGCATAGAAAGCAATTCCGGGAGGTCAGTATGCATCTGAAGATAGCTCAAAACAATAGCTATCGGGGGGATAAACTGGTTGCTTCAATTGGATTAACACTGAAATCTACGGATGCAAAATTCATAACAAGTATGAATTAATTTACTCCTGATCATTTCTTACAAAAACTCCAGCTTCTACTCCACTTCCCCTAATGACTTCTGTTTGACAGCTACACATTTGCAAAGGAAACTCCAGTAGCAAATTAGATGTTATTATCTTGAAACAGCACTAGAAAACTATGAATTGTATTGTTTTTGAAACTTTAAAGTTGCCGACAGTTTATACTGAATTAAACTTGGATGTTTTTATGGACTAAATCTTGGATGTTTTTATGGACTAAATCTTTGAGCATCTTTCATCTTGTTATCATCCATATGTGACGGAGAAGCATTAGCCCTGTATTACAGATGGAAAAAGAAGGCACAGGACATCAGAGGCAGTCCTTGAAATGACTCTGTTATGTAGCACTGTCTTACGAGAAGGCACTCTCTCACCTTCTCTTGTTAACTGGATCAGCTCCAAGATCTCAAATTTGTTTTCCTGGTGTGCCTCAGAATTTAGTTCAGGTTCTCACTGTGGACCAGGCAGTGAGTGAGATGTGCAGTGTTTCTCTTGGTTTGCACCTCTGCAGGAGAAGAGAGTAGGATGTTGCTGTTTCAGAAGATGTCATCCCTTTTGCTCCTCTTAAGGGTGAGCAGAGGTCTGTAGCTGAGTTAATGGCCTCTGCAAATGCACTATAATGTCAGTTTATGTAATGACCTGGAATGTATATCTTTGCTTATGGAATGGGAGCTGTTCTAATGACTGGCATATAAGCTAAATACTGTACTGAGCCAAATTCTTTCCTCAGATAGTCCGTGCATGCGTGAAGTCAAGGAGAACTGAGCTGGTATTCAAGGACAGAAGCTGGTTGCTTGTCTAGTTAGGATACATTGCAAACATTAGGAATGAGATGTGAGAAGAATAAATAAACCTGTTTACCATGTGGAAGAGAGCTGCCTTACAGAGGGTTAGCTGCAAAATTACTAGTTAAGGGCAACAGTCTATTGCCCCTCCCAAAGATGCATGCTCACACCTTTTCTTCCCTTATCGACCCAGGAGTGAGCCCTAGAAAATACCTTAAAAGAACAACTCTGCAGTAAGGTCTAGTCCACTCTACTCTTTTGAACAGGTCACTTTTGTGTGAGGAGCTGAAAGTGTAAATGTTGATATCCATCTAAAAAATCAGAGTAAGGAAAAGAAAAAAAAAACAATACAAACTGTAAGAATATTCAGTAGCTGAAAAGAACCAGGATTATATAGTTCATAATGTTTGCTGGAGAAACCTCTAAGACAAGTCAGAAAGAAATGAGGTAAAAAGATGTTTTACTAATATGGATTTTTATTTTTTTTTTCTTAAAGCCTGCCTTGCTGTATAAGCTCATGTAAGCAGTTGGTGTAGGAGAGCATCGGGGCTCTGAACTCTAACTTTAGTTTGGCTTCTCTGGTACCATTAAGCTTTCAGTGCTACCCCAGGAAGACTAGCTGGATTCTCCATTGAATTCTGCCAAGCTAAAAGGAAATCTCACACCAGGCTATGAAACCTGCAAGGGATGGGAAAGCAAGCGATTCCAGTGGTTCCATGCTTCTGTGCAGAACATGAGCAAAAATCAGGCCTGTCTCTTCTAAGGCTGCTTACAATGAATCAATGCAGAGGATGATCACTAGAGGTGAGGAAGATATGTAGTATCATACAGAATCTTATACTCCAGAAACAGGGTATCAGATGTGAAGTAAGATCTGGGTTTCAGGACTGAAAATGGTCTACAAATCCTTGGACCATGTGATCTAATACAAATTGCCACTAGCAACTGAAGGCTGATTCGGGTTTAGAACTCTGTGCAGCATGAATTTTGTAGCTGCAGTTTACTTTTTAATAGTTAGAGAGCTGTTAGGTTAATAGTATAAACCAGGCACTGTGCAGACTGGGTGGGAAAAGAGCTCACTTCTCTAAAATAAATCCTTCAAAAAGTGAGATTATGGTAAGTGTGAAGGGAAGAAAAGAGCACGGTACAGGGCACCATCTGGGTGGAAGGCCTTGATAGCCAAAACAGCATCTTCTGTAAGGACTTCCCAGCAGAATTAAAAATACATCAGGTCTAAGACCTTAATAAGTGGTTTCCAAAGAGGACATGTGGCAAAAAGAGCTCAGCAGAGCAAGCAGATCCTGCTGGCCCAAGTGGCTGCAAGCCAGGAGCAGGGAAAGTGTGGGTCTACACTTCTGCTGGAAAAATCTAAAGGAGCAGCATGAGAAGGAAAGTATAAGTCATGAAACAGCCCAAATTTGTTTAATGTTTCTCAAGATTTAAAGCTAATCTAATCACAAGCTAAGTTTATCCTCGTGATTCCTCCTCCCACCCCACACTTCCAGGATCTTCTAATTTATAGCCTAGCAGATTCCCATACTTTTCATGAGCATGATGTACGTGAATGGAGCAATCTTATATCTCAGTGGCTGCAGAAGCCTGAGAGTGTTTTCACATTGCTTCTTACTCTAATAAATCAAACAACTATGGACTGCATACCAAATAAAAGTCCTATGGTGGAGCACGATGTCTGTTTACGCATTTTTACAGCTGTGAATCTCCTGGATGACATTCCTGCTGACTGGAGTGCCTTGCAGCAGTTATATAATTGCAAGTAAAAATTTCACTGGTTTGCCAAATTACTGAACCAAAGGGCTCGCTTGCTAAAGGACTGGAAGGAAGAAACTGGAAGGGAGACGTAAAGGCCAGAGGCTGTATAAGCTGTTAGGCTGTGACCAGCATTTTGATCGTTTCAGGAATTTTTCAAAGAGGAGAGGGGGAAAGCTGTGTGGTGAGAGATGAGTGAATAATTAACCACCTATAATTTTGTAAATGAATTTTGCCGATTGGGGATTATCTACAAATGGATTTGTATCTGTCAGACATTATTCAGCAGCTTTTTTCAGTGAACAGTTTTTGAGTTGTACCTTTATCCTGCGGAGTTCATTTGGGTATGTGATAATCAAATAATGAGAAGGAAATTAGGGTATTAGCACACCAAAAAGTAATCACATAAATGGTGTGTGTATATGTTCATTGACTTCTTAAGGTGTAAGACAGGGAAAGTTTGTTTGATTTGATCTTTCATCGTTGTCTAATCCCTAAACTGGTCACTTTAAGTGTGGAGAGCAATGAAATTTGAGACATTTGGAGTGAATTACCTAGTCGTGTTATCGTGGAATAAACTCAGTTTTTTGGGATCTTAATGTGTATCTGCCTGAGCATGATTATGTGTATGATACATTCATCTGCAAATCTTGCAAGGACAACTGCTCCTCTGTGCATCCATTCATGAAGGCAGAAATTTAAAATAAACCAGAATCCTATGTTCTACTTCTGTATTGCCAGGTAGCTTTCTCCTGCAGAGTTCACACTCTAAACAGCACAACTGGCCTTTCACAAAAACATGTGCTCTGCTTGGCTTCTGCATTTGTTCGCAGCTCACAAGCAGATTGCTAATGTTCTTTTTTAGTTTGTTTCGGTGCTTTCTCTTAGTAGATGATGTTCGTAACAGTTTGGTTACTTGGAATTTGAGGTGAAAATGCCCAGACAAAGAGATCAGCTGAGAGAGAAAAAAAAATCAGCAACACATTAAAATAAGAAAATCAGGCTTTTTGTGAAGAATACAACTGTTTGTTTGCATGTTGCTGAAAAGCAGAGGTATTTTTAATAGTCTTCAAACCTCAACTTTTTCTAATAATCTTCATAATCCTCACCTAGGATTGCCAGGTAGTAATTTGTGGTTATAGTGTGTATGACAGGGAGAAAAGCAAAGCTGCTTGACTGAACATCAAAGGTTTGTGCTGCTGAAGTTTTATGCAGCCATTGCTAAGTCCTTCATGCTTGAAACAGTGATGAGAAATGATTGTCAGCTATGAAACCAAAATTATATCAATCTACTGCAGGATTGGTTTGTTTGTTTGGTTTTTTCTTCATTTGAAAACATGACCCAGCCTAGCACAGTTCACTTAGCATCCTCAAGTGTTCTGTTAGGATTGAAAAAGGAGTAGAACTGAGTCAGGAAGGGTGAATGGATTTCATGCTTCACAATTGTGTGCTGGAGATGGGAAGGAGGGAATGCTGAAAGCTAAAAGCAAGCAGGTCAGTGCCCGGATACCTCATTCTGATTGTCTGTTACATGTGTTATATAAAGACAGTGTAGCTGCTCTCTGAATTTCCAAGGGGAATATTCAATGTAGGACAGATGAAATGGAACCTAAATGTTACTGTAGGCTTTATTTCCCCAGGAATACTGCTGTACGTAACTTTTCTACCTGTAAATAAAGCAATCCTTAAAGCTGGATGCTAAGAAAAAGAAGTCTGGGGGTAATTTAGCTTGCCATCTCTATCAAAATCTGGTCTTAATGAGTATCTTGTTAGCTATTTCCACACCTGCTCTCTCCTATTCAGAGAAGTCCAAGATCTACCCAAGAAAGGGACCAAGTGGAGACCAAGAAAAAATATGAGGATTAAATTATCATTATCAGCTTTTTTTCTGTCATGTAAGGTATGCACTTGTGAGAGAGGCTGCATGTAGCCACTGCTGCAAACAGAGCCCAAGTGTCACGCAGCGTGCACTTTATCTGTGTGGTTGCATGGCCGTGGCACGATGACTGCACTACTGGAGTTGCTGGGGGAGTTCTGTGAAAGAGAAATTCTCAAGCCTAGATGGGGAGAAGACAAACTGATGCCAGCCTGTTGGGACTGGAGCACAATGACCCTCTGTTGCTGTGTAGAAAAGGTGAATTACTTGGCAACTTGCTGCTCTGTGCAGCTACTTATATGGTTCATTTTAGTGGCTTGTAAGTAAAAAAGAAAATTCTTTTCACCAGTTGTGGCAAGGGAAATTTAGACAACATCCATTCTGTGTTGCAGGTAATTTTTTGTGGTTGATGGAGGGAAACAGGAGAGATGTAGTCTAACTAATAGACATCAATACAGGGAGAGGTCTCATCAACCTAAAGCCCTCAGTTGTCTCTCTGCAAGGGCTCTTTCCCTTTCCAGACTGAGTGCTCATCAGCCAGAAGGTGATGGGAATCCAAAGTTCTGTTTTCTTCTGGCTGACGAATATTTGCTGATCATCTCAGCTGTTTGCTTAGCAAAGTTGCATTCTAATATCCTAATTTGAAGCTGATTAGCATACGTGTACACAGTCAGCCTCAAACATATGGGAACCTTTCAGAGATTATGTTAATTCTGAAGAGATGCTACTCGGTGATTAGTCACAAAGTCTTTGGTGTATATCAATACTCTCTCCTCGTTGCTGCTGCATATTTTCTGTACTGTCTCTGGCAGAGGAATTGGAGGTCAGACAAAGAAAGGAATGAAATACAGTCTAGCAAGAAAAGGCTATTAAGATAACTGGTTCCATTCAAATGTGAAGTGCTTGCAAATGTGCTGCATAGTAAGGAGTGCTGCACATTGGTGATCGATGGCACCTTACTTGTTTGCAACGCTTCTTCGTCTTCCATTGTTTTACTGCAGAGCCAACACCAACAATGACTTTAAGCCATTTTATCCTAAAAAAACAAATGTTTAATATAGACAGCTCTTTAGCTAGAGAGGGCAGCCCTGTGCCAGACCCTTGCAGAATTCTTGTTTGAGTGAGTAATTTCAAGCAGTTAGAGAGGTGGGTATTGTCCTCTAAATATTTTCTTCTCTGTTCACCAACAAAATAAATAGTTCTACATTATCAGATATTCTCTTTGATCAGGAGGCTTGCTCAGTAAGATATGGTCTTATGGAGCCCCGTGTCTCTATTGCTTCTTCAGGGACTGCACATCTTGGATGTTAGGCAGGAAAAAACCCAACTTGTTCCTGCAAATAACCATCCTTCGAAGGTGGTCACCGTGCAGTGGGGGTGTACTATATGGCACAGGGAGAAGTAAGAGGCTAAAGCAGCATGACAAGCCAGAAGCCAGCAACTGGTGTTGTTTAACTTGTGCATCTGTATTATAAGATTTTATACAATTAAATTGTTCCACAAGGTAGCTGTAACAAAGTTATTGAAAGTCTCATCAGGTTCCGGCTGGTAGGTAGCAGAATGTGAGATGCAAATGATGCTCAAATGTACACATTAATCAGTTATGAAAATTTGTATTTAATACATGTAGGTTTACTTGAGAGAGATTTAAAAAAAAAAGTTTCGATCAAAATACCCTCTAATTTTGAAACTTTTTTGACCTAATTCCTAAAATATGAATATCGAAGAGCTTCACAATTGACATTTTATGCAAGAAAGTGGCTGATCCTCATGGCTTAAACATCTAATTATACAAATGAACTAAAAAAAGTATCCTCTCTCCAGTGATACTTTTTATCTCCATAGCTTTCCTCAGAAAGCACCATTACTTTAACTAAGGAGGGCCTTGTTATAAACTTCTGCTTTAAGTCTCAGGACATTTTGGGTTTTTTTCTTTAGTAAGCTTTTATTAGATATGTGACTCTGACTTTTTTAAATGTTGCTTACAAGAAAGCTTATTTTTATAGATGCCCTACTTCAGCATTACCAAAGATCAGCATTTTTGCTGAATTTATTCTTCGTGAGAAATGGATTTTCTCTATCAGCACCGTCTTGTGTATGTCATATGTGAATCATCAGTGCTTGAAAGGAGGTACCATATTTCAGTGAATAAAAAGTGGACTTTTTTTTTCTTTTTTTTTCTTTTTTCTTTTTTTCTTTTTTTTTTTTTTAGTAGAGGGAAGCATCCACAGGAATAGTTACTCTTCAGAATATAAGTTTATTGTGTTGTTATTTGTTTGTGTTTCTTCACTGATGTTTTTTAAGGATCTTGCATCCTCCCTTACCTGACTACATTGCATTCCCTGGATTGCTGCCCCTCATCTCGCAGTTCAGGTCCTGGTGTTCCCAGTTGCCTTTATAGCAAATATACCAAGTTGGTGGACCGTTTTTCAGGCATGTGGGAAAGAATTTATCTCCACCTCATTCGCAGTGGAAATTATAAAGCACAGAGAAGGTATGCTTCTCACTGTTGGTCTCCTCGTCATCTGGGTTTGGTTTTGCTGCAGTGGAAATCAGGGTGAGGACAGAAAAGCACACCTAGAGATTTGATCCAACCATAACTTTGAGTCAAGGTGTTTCTTCTGAAACTTTGCCCACATTAGAAAGTCCTGAGACACAGCAGAAGTAGTTGGGTGGAACGAGAGTGGCAGTGCTGGAAACCCTGTGTTTTGCTACTGGGATTTTAAGTGGGTTACTACAGACTGATTGCTGTCTTTCATTGAATGTCTATTCACAGTTGGGACACATTAGCCACTCTACTGGACTGTGTTAGGAAAAACTCCCATTAGTTTACTCTTCACGAGAAACTCTTTCCTGTAATGCTTTTGATTTTTGTAAAGAGGTACATTTCAAAACTGCTCAAGCATGCTGAGAAAATCTGATCTGTTTTTCATTTCATCCTTTTTTTCAGCACTCTTGTGTAAAATGTGCTTAATTTTGTCAGCTAACAGAAATGCAAAAGTAGCATAAGATAACTGGATATGTGCATTGTACAGTAATCGCACTGTCAATATCTGCAGGCATCAGGATGGTCAGTTACTTTTCCATATTTAAAAGCATATTTTCTCTGTTACTTTCACAGGAATAGACTTCCAGATCTTAGTTCTTTTCATAGCACTGGACACTACAACATGTCTGAAGTGATTGTGCAGAGCACCTCATAAAAATAAAAAAAGAGATAATCTGTCATAATCAGGTCTTGTCCTAAACACATTAAGTCCTTACAAGAAACAAGGTGTTTTTTTTCCCTTACATTATATATATTTTTGTCATTGTCTGTTGTTACTGTATGTTGTTGTTGGTATAAAATCAAGTCTTCCTTCAAATCTGGTTGAGTCTTTGGCCACAATTACATTGCAGCAACGAGTTTCACTTAGAGTTTTTCCCTCCAGGTTTTTTCTAATCACGAAAAATACTTTTTTTGAGAGAGAGAGAGAGAAAAACTAGTCCTTTAAAATATTTTTTTAATTTTAAAAAATGAATTTAAAAATCCAGGATGGGCTCTTTCTATCCTATCTTTTCAAAGAAACACACATTGAGGAAAAGGCTTAGTTTTGAAGGTGTCGGACAAAAAGCTTTTGGAGTGTTTATAGAAACTGATTTTGTTAGAGAGCCAAACAAAAAATAAGAGAACAAAGAGAGATTCCTTCTCGGAGACTTCATCACCTAAGTTGTGAAACTGAGGTAGGAGGAAAATGTTTTGCTCCATCACTGTTACATCAAATTAATGGTTAATGTTCTGCAAAGGAATTATAGTAACAGTATCTTCTCTTTTAGCAGGGCCCATTCCAGGCATGTCAGAAGATGGGTCAAGAAAATTTACAGCAGGACAAATTATAGAAAAATGTGCCTGCACAGAGTTTCTGGCCCTTACTGTGCTGAGCTTGCTTTTTGCTGTTCCACCTGTTCTCTTATATATGAATGCATGTGTGCACTCATAGAAACCCCCCCTCGAGGTATTTTGGTTTGCAGTCGGTTTTTCCTGCTTTTTTGGGGGGAAAGTCAGCTAAATTGCTGACCTGATTGTTATTGTGTGGCATAAAATCCTTAGGCTAGTAATACACTTTTGAAAAGAGCATTTCCTTTAGTCATCTCTAAAGCAGTTGCCTTTCGTTTGAGTGCCTTCTAGCTAGTCATCCTCTAGTAAAGAATGACTAGGCATGCTTATGTGACCTTCATGAAATTTTCATATTTGTTTCTATTTCCAAGACATTTTAAGAAACTTTCCAGTTTTTTACTTTAATTTTTTGTCATTGAATTTTTCTGTCTTGAGTACTTGAACAACTGGTTGAAATTCTATTGAAAGGCAGGGAGGGAAGGAAACTCATCTAATTGTATCAGAGGGAAGTAAGTTCATTTTCTCAACCCAGAGAACCAACTCCAAGCTCACCCCTAGTGGAAAGTCCATGAATTTTAGCACTGCAGGAGAAGATTCTGGCCTAGAATGATTTCATCTATCTGAAAAGGGAGTCAAGTGTTTGTCAATTGTGTCTAAACTGCCAGGTTTTCCTAGAAATAGTGTTCCAGGTTTTCATAAGCCTGGAGAAGTTTTTGTCATTTCAACCTTGTTTAGCTTATTATATCCTGCCAGACATGTCTAGATAAACTGCATTGAAGACTGCTGCATCCATTGTAAGACCACATCTACTCTATCAACATGCCTTCAGTACCATGGCCATTATGAAAGCCCTAACATTTGGTCTGCCATTGATGATAAGCAAGTTTCAATTTGTGGTTGCTAGCCTGCAAAAAATGATCTACAAATGACATATTGCAGGCTGTTATTTTCTATCCTGCAGGATGGTGCTCAAGTACTCTCTCTTCCCTTCAGTGTTAAGCTCATTCCTCCAGATCAGAAATTACTATCGTTTTAAGTGACACAGGGAACTATACCAGAGGCTTAATTTAGAATAAAAATACAGGCAGGAGAATAATGTTTCATATCAGCTTCCTTTCTGTGTTTTGACAAAAAGTGTTAATTTCTCACTGAGCTGGAGATGAGACCAGTTCTTAAGATAACAGCATATTTGTGAATATGTTTCTTTATTGTTCAAATTTGTGGATGAGTCCTCAGCTGATTCTTGCTTTATTTTTAGTAGCAAATATTCTCTCCTTTCCTCCACTGCCTTTTTTTAAAGTGGCAAAATGCTTACTGACTACCTTTTCACAGCTTTTATTTTCCCCAAGCTTTCCTGAGACTGTAACTGTTCAATATTACAAATCCATGTTTCGTAGTATTGATAAATCTGTCTCTTGGAAAGTGTGAGCTACAATGATTGGCTATTCTGCTTAAACCAAGAAACAGAGCTGCCTTGAGGGTTTGAAACAAGTGCTCTTCGAAAGATTTAATTTCATGATGTCCCTAATCACTGTTTTGTAAGTTCAGTGTTACATCCTATGTGTATCTTTTACATCACTGCAGATTGCATATTGGTTTACATTGTTATCATAAATTAGCAATACAATATCAGTTTCTCTGACGCAGGGATCTCTGAACAGGAATTGTTTGCAATTTGAGCATCCTGGAAACAAATATAATGAAATGAATAGCCTTTTAGTTTAATTGGCTTCCAATGTGAATCTAAGAATAGAAAGCACAATACACTGTGCAGTTACTGTAGAAACGGTGGAGGTCAAAAGCTCAGCATGCAGACCCCACATCAGTCACCACCGTTCTCGTGCAGTAATTTTTTTTAATTCTCACTGTGTCTCCATCAGACCCCATGAAACCAGATAATTTGGCGTTGGTATTCCAAGTGGAAGTGCTGGGTCATTTGTCACCGGTCAGATCATGCTGTGGAATCCATTTTAAAAAAGCTGCTGAAATGAAAAAATACATTGTATCAGTGCTCTTATATATCAGCCACAAGAATAAGATCAGGCAAGGAAAAAAAAAAAGAAAGGAAAAATCTCAGTTTCCTTCTCATAAAGGAAAAAAGAGACAGAACAAAGCAAGAAGAAGTGGTGCAAAATAGATAACAGTCTGTCAAGAAACTCTTTTTCAAAAATATCTTTCTATTACAGACAGTTAAGATTTATGTGCTATTCACCTTGCTGAATGCAACGAAAGCAAAAAGGGAGATAATATCATGCTAATATTCAAAACTCCTACACTCTTTTGACTGTAGAAATAAAAAGATACAGCTCTTGTAAAACTTTAGCTAGCCTAGGAGCTTTTCAATGAACACATAAACCCATCCACGGAGTACTAAATGTAGAAAAGGGATTTCTTTACTATTTTTGGACTGGCTAATGTAAGATCTGCGCTGCTGCTTCAGCTTGAATTCATTCATCTACCTGCAGAAAAGTTCATAACTCCTCATCTGTGTGTGATCCCACATGCTTAAGCTGGTACAAAAGAAATGACACCTCTTGCATATGTAGCAGACTTAGATGCAAAGAGGGGATCACATTAACTTCTGATTTCATTTTTGATTTTGACTTTTAAAAGCATGCAAGTTCTTGCTTGAATGGTTGTTGGCATTTTTAGTATTTCCTGTTACAACACTAAATTATTATAAGTAACTTTGCTGAAGTAGATGGAGGAGATAGTACTTCCCAGTTAAAGATAGCAGTCAGTGTTCTTTCCAAAGAGGAAGAGGACTTGGGTTCTGCTCCTCTCCTGTCTAGAGGAAGTTCCATCCATTGACTCACATCTGTCAGGTGCCCAGGCTGTGTACAAGCTCTGTCTCTGTCCTTCTCTTGTGCAAGTCCAACTACTGTACAGAAAAGCCAGATACACTGGGCCAAAAGTAGGGCATAAGCTGATGTGGGATTTTGTAAGGTGGCAATGAAAACACTGATTTGGGAAGGACTGGATCCATGAGAGGCTGCTCATTTTGTCTCAGCACTAGTAGGGAAGCAGTGCTGTGAGCAGAGGTTGAAATCCACATTCCCCAGGTATAGATACAGTCATTAGACTGTTTGTAACAGGGTAGCCTGCAAAGACCAACTCCAGTGGGCAGGGACCTCCCCAGTAAAGGGAAAAAGAGCAGATGGTGGGAAGACTCTAAATGGTCATCACTGGCACTGGAATGTCTCAGAATCACAAGTGTGCAGAAGAGCTTTAGATAATACATGTTATTTAGGTTCCTGTGTGCAAATAATGGAGTGGCATTTTGAAAGTTTGGGCATGGCAGTGTGTTGGTTTGGGTTTGTTTTTTTTTTTTTTTATGGGCAAGGAAAACAGATCAACAGCTTAAAGCTGTCCTTTAAAACACTCACATGGACAGACATTTCATAGAATCCTAGGGGTTGGAAGGGACCTCTGGAAATTATCATGTCCCTGCCAATGCAGGGCACCTAGGACATGCCACACAGGAACAGATCCAGGCAGGTCTTGAAAGTCACTAGAGAAGGAGACTCTACAGTGTCTCTGGGCAGCCTGTTCCAGGCTCTGTCACTCTGTCCTCAGGTTGAAGTGGAGCTTCCTGTGTTTCCCCTTGTGACCATTACCTCTTGTCCTATCCCAGGGCACCACTGAAAAGAGCCTGGCCCCTTCTACTTGACACCCACCCTGCAGATATTTATAAACATTCATAAGATCACCTCTCAGTCTTCTCTTCTACAGGCTAACCAGCCCCAGGGCTCTCAGCCTTTCCTCATAAGGGAGATGTTCCAGCCTCTTCTTCATCTTAATCATCTTTGTAGCTCTACCTTGTTGACTGTCTCAGTTTGAGAGAGGACAGTGGACTTTCAGATCAGTTTGCATTGCAGCAATTTTCAGTCCAGTTGCTTCTGGACATATGAAATAGTGACACTTGTGAGGATAGCTTGGCTGCCCAGAGATGCTTCATCTGACTGAAATCTTACATGGTAATGCTCCGCATAGATGGCCATTGGGAACCAAAGGCATTGTAGCTTGACTTGGGTTTAGAAGTATTTGAAGTATGTGCCATCCTAGAGTAAGCGCACAAACCAGTGCTTGGGGTGGGGTTTTTGTGCTGTCACAGGGAGGTTGTCCTAAGCAGGCATGCCATTGCAGGTTTTGTGAAAGTTTGACAGATAATTCACCCAGACAAATGGGATGAGCCCTGCACACACAGGTACACTCCACTGGGGAAACCAGCTCTGCTTAATTGTGGGCAGGCTGCTTTGACTGTTATCCCTAAGGTGGACTCCTGCAGATTGACTCCTCTGCCTCGAATTTAAGCCCTTAATTAATTTTAACTGATTTCTCTCAAGAATCCTTACACAGACAACCTTCAAATCAAAGGGATTAGCCTCCAGTTTAACTCTATTGAAAGAACTAATTGGGGAGAAAATGAAAGGAAAACATTAAAAAGAGGGGTTTTATGGGGAAAGCATCAATGCTATGGTGAAAGAGAAATGTCATCCAAGGTGAATTTTGACACAGGTGGGGTGATACTGCACCTGCAGGGTAACATTGCATAGTGTCAAATACCTTTCAAATGTTTTCCATATCTGCTGTGTTTCACCAAGTCCAAGAAAAGTAGTATTTGTCACTTTAAAACACATTAGAAGTCCTGGTAAAATTGTGTATTTCTCCCTCTTTGATAACTGATTTTCCTCAGATAATACTGGAACTGTAAGCAAAGCTTTTCCTTTTCCCAGTATTCAGCTCTAACTGTTGAGAAATTCTGATCTTCTAATGAGGAAGCCAAGCTTCACATGGGACTGCTTACCCTAGCTTTAACTAGTCCCCTGCTTCAAACTACTCTGCCTCTTAGTGGAAATCCTGGTGTAGTGACCTTTGAATATTTACCAGGTAGCATAGGGTAACTAAGAGTTGCAGCCTACCTTCAGAGAAATGCGCTCTATAGAAGCAGATTTGATAATTATACAGAAAAGAGAACTTGTTTTCCTGCAATGTAAAATGATCCGCACCTGGCCTATCCTTGGTCTCTAGTATGCTAAATAATGCATGCATTTTCTAAAGGCTATTAAAATATGTCTGTAAAAAAAAGAACCTGAGAGAGGAGCTCGTATAGTGCACTATATCAAGGGGGTGTGTGAAAATGGCTATGTCAGCCCTCATGAAAATGACACATTTTCTTCATAATCCCCTGATGCATAGAACAGGCAGTTCCAAAAGAGCTGTCCTGATATTGGCTTGAAAATGAAAGGAATCTGAAAACCAGGCAGCCTGCTATCTGTAATCTACACATTACCTAGACACTGGGAGATTATTTCAAAGAATGAAATGCAGCAGCATGTGCATGTTAGGGTGGTGAAGCAGTCAGCAAGGAGACTATAGGTGGCATCAGGCGGACCTGGGAGGGTGTTGGTACCACAAGGGTTAGAGCAGAGGAAGGGTATTTTTACCAGGAGCTGCTACAAGGTAATGGGCCCAGGTGTAAATCTCACTTCACCACCACCTGAGTGATTGAGGAAGTGTTCCCCACCCCTTCCTTTTAGTCATGGTGGTTTGTTTGGTTATGATTTCAGACTCCTAAATCTACTCAGGCTACCTCTGTTGGAAAAAAAAGATCAGTATGGGCCCAGAAATGCCTCCTTCTTCTAAAGTCAGCTTGAAACTGGAAGACTGCACAGCTACTTTATTGTGTTAGGTCTTAAAAGGAATGGGTGGCATGGCAAGAATTCTGTTGGAAACTCTTACAGGCAGTGTGATGTATATCTCCAAAATATTTGCTTTCCATGTTGACGTTTATTTTTGCTTTTTCATCTTTTTAGTATTCCCTGTGCTACAGGCCTCATTCAGTTTATCAAGCTGTGTTTTTAGTATGCCTCTGCAGTTTTGTGGGCCTTGGAATGACTTGGACCTCTCATTTCCCAGGGAAGAAGGAGGTTCCTCAGGGCTGCTCTTGTCTCTGCAGCAAAGTTTAATACAGGCTGACAGGCTGACAGGCTAGGAGGCATTGTGATGGTAGTGCTTGATTGCTGAGGACTGGGTTTCAAAAGGAGCAGCTCAGGACAGTGATGGCCACATGGAAGTGGGGTTGTAGCAGCAGCAGATGTGAGGACTAGGGCTGAAGCGTAAGAGAGGTGGAGAATGCTTGCAAGTAGGGCAATACATTGGTGGCTTTGTAAAGAGTAGCTGTTGGTAGGAGGCTGGATCGATGATTGTACTCAATAGCTGCTACACATTTTTTTGAGCAATTCCTTCCTACCACTAGGTAGGCTTGTAGGCTACTGTTTCCCTTCTTAAGGAAATTCAGCTATCCTGTCAGGTATGTTCCTTTCATTGGTTATTTTTATCGCCTGAAGCTATGAAAATGTCATAGCAGCTCATCTGGGAAGGGTCTCCAGTCATGCTCTGTATTACATCAGGAATCTGAAAGGAGGAAACATAAAAAAAATAAAGAGGGCACCTCAGTTTCCAAACATCCCGCCCTGTAACACCGAGGCTGCCTTTCACAGTACCAACGTAATTATTTGCTGTAAAGATCAAATTTTGCTTTCCTGCTTTTGATATTATTCCTGGGGAACAGGTGCTGCTCTCTGCTGAATGAACATCTCTGTTCAAATTTGCCACGTGTCCTGTATGGTGTATAGGCATTCCTGAGATTTTATCCTGGGAGGGAGGTGAAAAATGTAACAGGTCTAGTGTGTAACATAATCAAAGATTTATAAGTAGCTGTGCATTTTCAAAGCATTTAAAGTAAAAAGAGCTGTACAGTAAAAGCAGAAACATGACACTAAATGGTTGCTCTTGCTAATTTTCCACAGAGTAGCATCAAAGCAGCATTTCAGCAGCAGGGTTGCAAGACTGCATCCTTCATTAGGAAGACAATGATTTGATCAGGCTCCAGTTAAGGCCAGAAGCATCCTGTGCTTGAGCTCCTGCTCAGCTTCTCTTGTGTAACTTTAGAAGAAGCTCAGCTGGTCAGACCAAGTGGTGAATCAAGAGGTGTGTTGTAACACATCCTTTTATTTCATTCCCATAATCATCAACTTCAAAACTAGTACTTAAATAAAAAAAATAAAAGTAGTTGGGATCAAAGGGGGAAGGAAGAATTAGCACAGAATAAATCTGTAACCTGCTGGCCTATGAAACTGCCTGGCAGAGAAGAAATCTTCTGTCCCTTTTCTTTATGTGTAGCTTCCAGTGTATTAATCTTTCTTTTTTTTTTTTTTTTTTTTTTCCCCAGTGTTTTTCCTGAGTTTCCTCCTTTCTCCTTTTGTACTGAGCTTCTAGAAAGATGTATTTTTCTTTCCTGGCTGAATCAGAATTTCTTAAGGTTAAGGAAACTGGTGTTTCTGGGGAATTATTGAATTCAAGTTATTTGGTAATACTTCTTCCTGCTCATGCAAGCCTTTCAGGACAGCTAAGATATATATCACTTCATTGTCTGAAACATTTAGGTCACTGATTTGTCTGCTAACCTGGCAGTGGTTTATTTTCAAATTGTATATGTATAACTGTAACGATCTGTGAGTATAAGAAAATCAGTGTGCAAAGAGACGAAGGTTCATCACAGGATTTCTTGCGAGTTAATTGTTGGAAGAATTAGCATAGAAACTGGATTACTTATCAAATTGATTAAAATAGTCAGAGCAAGAGGTGGCATTGTATCTAAATTTGGTCAGATTTGCCCTCCAAAAAAGTTTGGTTTAGAAATGTACCAGGAAGAAAGTAAATGTAAACAGCTGGTATCTTGCTGGTTTGTGACCTGCCTTAAATGGTCTGTTTTGGAGAATCCTGTTGATGGGAAAGGTCTGATATGTGCTGTTTTGCTTAATGCTGCTTGATTCATCCCTTGTGGTGCCTCCTGTGTCCAAAATGAAGGTTTGGTTTAGCAGTTACAATTTGGGGAACAAATACTGATCATCTGGTGCCCAAAACGTGCCACGTGTTTTCTAGCTTTGCACTGCTTTCTGCTATTCTATTCTTTGCCTTTGTGTATTCAATGATATGTGTCTTGGAGTAGCTGCAGTATCAAATTTGTTAATTTTCTGCCACTCAGAACGTGTGCCCTCCAGCTTTTCCTCTTTGAAGCCCTGGCATCCTGCATCGCTCACGTGTTTCCTGTGAGAGAACTAAGCCTGCCTGCGTGGCCCTGGCTTGATTTTATTTGGCCTGAGAAGCTAATCTTCACAATTATTTTCACTGATTCAAGCCCATCCAAATAGCTGGCTTTGAGAATATTTGAAATACTGATCTCACTGTTTCAGAGACCCAGATGTACTCGCTTGAAACATCCTATTAAAAGAGCTGTGAGAAATTTTGGATGAGGCTTGTGTTGCCTTTGCAGCCAAGATTGCACCCTTTCATTATAACACTAGCTTTCAAACTTTTGATCAAACCAGGGACTAACAGATTTATTTCCCCCACCCTCAAAATCTAATTTACAAATATAATCTTCAGCCTGAGGCTCGGACCACAGTTGCTGCTGATTTGAATCGTGTGAGGGAAATCAGTCTATATAATGCTTTATTCGATATCATTAAATGAAATGACAGCATTAGCTAAAATATCCACCAAATGCTACAGATTTATACCTTAAGTGTATTATTCACTAATTGTTCTTTGGTATTTCCCTGAAGGTGGAAAGTTTTTAGTCAGAGGAGAAGAAACAATGGTCTGATCAATCACAAACTCCTTGAATTGCAAATAGGAATCAACAGCCAGCTTAGTAAACATATTCCCACCAACCTCTAACACTAATGTGCTGAGCTTTCGACAGCCCTCTAATGTCATTCTCATGTGATTCTTTATATAATGTACATGCCAAAATCTTTCTCACTGCTTTGGGGTGGTTTGGTTGCTTTTTGTGGAGTTTTGTTTGGTTTTTGTTGGTTTTATATATATATTGCCAGTAAGCAATTGTGAGAATGTCTGAAATTGTATGTAATTTGTCCCCAGTAAAATGGTGCTTTTTGACTTGTAGAGGCTCTAGAAACAGAGATGCTCTACCATGCTATTGGAACAATGCCCATGATGTCAGAGCCAGGGTAACAAATCAGTCACAGAATCTCTGATATAAAGTATCTACTGCACCTGAGTACAAGCAGTTTTCATCTTCTATACTACAATAAGAAAGTAGTAGTGGTCTAAGAAATGGTGCTAAGCTGCTGGTGTAGTCAAGTGCATAGTGTTTTAACTCTCTTGCAAGAACTGGAATATGCAGCTGGGTATTATCTCCCCTCATCTACTGACAAATGCCAGTGAAGCTCAACTGGGATCTTAATGCTTTAGTGTCATTGAGGGCTCTGTGACAAAGTCGTTGTGTTGGGAGCTGCCAGAAGGCACTGCATTTGCTGCTGCAGAGAGATGCTGCTGCTAACATCTGCAGCTCTACGGTCTGCTCTTCCATTACAGGGAATTCTCTCATGTTTCAGGCACAGAACAACAAATAATGCCTTGATCCCCCAGGTTTTCTTCTAGTCATCTGAGAAATCATTTAACGTGTTTCTGCCATGCATTTGAAATCGAAGCATTCAGTGAGCTGCGTGAGTGTTCCCCCTTTGCCTCCCGCATATGATCAGATTGAGACTGAATGCCTTCTTTGGAAATGTGCTTCAGACAAACCAAAGCCATTGAGTCCTACCTGGATTCCCGATGAAAATGTGAAAGACTGGGAGAGATGCAGACAGAATAACATCATCTTTTCTTCTGTCTGTAAGCTGAAAAACTTGATATAACTTTCTGCAAGCTACTGCTCCCAAGTAAAGCAAGCTTTGTCCAATGGCACTTTTTAGGTAGAGATGTGCTCCAGATGGGCTCCATTCTGTTGAGATCTGGCTGTTGGAAAGGAGTAAAATGTCTTCTCACCCTGGTAAGGGCATGTCTAAAGGGAAACCCATCAGAGAAAAGTTGATTCCCGGTCCTTTTTTTTTTTCTTAAAATGTCTGGCAAAATCGTTTTTTTTTTCCTTTGACTCAGCAATAGATACAGAATACAAGAAGATAGCATCAAGCAAGTATTGTGTAAAGTGATTGTAGTTGCCTAGCTTTAAGACTGGTTTCATATAGGTGTCCGTTGTATAATTTAGTTGTGCTACGCGTCCTGATCAGATTTTCCTAAAGATCTCTGCTGCATGCGAACATAAAAACTTGGAAGCTGCTAATCTTTCCAAAATGTAATGTTAATGTAAACAAGTTGCATATGCAGGACTAGTGAGCATTTTCCAGGCCAAATGCATATCAGAATATGATTAACTGATTAATTAGTTAATAATAAATTGCTATTGGTCTTAAGCAAGCTTGTGCCATGTGCATCTGGTTTGCAGAGGTCATTTAGCATGGCACTTCTACCTTCTGCAGCAGAGGTAGATCTCCAGCTGAGCTGGTAGCTGGTGCTCTGTTTTCAGAAGTGAGCAACAAGCACTTCAAAGGACCAATTTCCCTGGCTGTTTTTAGGTAATTACCGTAGAAAAATACTCCATGATCTAGTAGCACCTGTCCCTACATAAAGCAAACCCAGACTTCTAGTTCATATTTCAAAACCCACGTGCATAAATTCTGCCTCTGACATCTGGTGAGACTGCGAAAGCACGAGTAGTAGCAGAATGTACTCATTGGTAATAGGAACATTAGGAATACTTTTCTCCTGTTTGGCCTGGGTGAATCATCTGAGACTATTTTAATCTTTGTGCCAAGGGAAGACTTCCACAGGAGTCTAGTTCCCAAGGAAAGTGTTTTTAGATGGAAATAGCAGCAATGCTAGTGCCAAGAGGTTTGTCTCAGGCTGGGTTAACTTGGTTTTTTTTCCCCTAGTTGATTCACGGTTGAGACGGAAAATGGTGATATCTGGGATGGTTTTGTGCAGTTTCAGCTCTGTCCCTCTTATCCTTTGTGCTCAAATGTTCTTTCTTCGAGCAGAAAAGACAAGTGGTTTTGCTGTAGTGACCGCTCGACATTTAGCTCTTTGCCAAGTAATATAATTGGTCATTGCAAACAAAGCGGCTTCGGCATGTACTCATTCTTTCTGTTAGCTTCAGTGTTTGGTTGAAGAAAACAAAGGGTAATATGTTATTAGAGAAATGGTGTATTTGGCAATTAATAATATTGCTCACACATACTATCATGTGTCTTAATACACCATTCAGATTGTACAGATAGCCCCAAACTATACTTTGGGTTTTATTTTAATGCTCCTTAACTGTCCTGTGTGAATAAAGCTCTTAAATGATCATGGTACGAATGTACTAGAAGAGGACTGAAACCTCCTCATTAATATCCAAATCTGGTATGATACATTGTGGTATTAATGTAATCTATGATCATGCACTGGTGCTAGGGCCCTGATATATCTGGACATAACAGCGTGAATTTTACAGCCTTGTTACAAAGAGCAATTGTGGGCAATGGCCAGCTCTGCAGTCACATATCATGTGGAGACGTAAGGAGCTTCCAACAGTGAATTTAATTAGCAGCAAACACAGGGTACACAGTGACCTGCAGAGCAGATAACACACTTCCGGTCCAGAGACATCAGTCTCTTCCTGTAAAAGGTACCTAAACCGCTCTGGTGCTGGACCCATGTGTAACTGACAGGCTTCCGAGGGGCTGTAGTTGGAAACTTCCAACTTGGGAGGGTAAATCAGGAAATGTAGCGATGGTAAATCTAATCTTGTGCTAAACAGCACCATGGGAAGCTTTGCAATGCTGAGGAATAATCAAGGAGGAGCTTTGTGCTAATGCCAGGAGTCACTGGACATTTCTGAAGAATGTTTAGAACAGATTTTGGTAATCAAATCTGCACTGCACAGTGTAATAAAATGAGCTGATGCTTCATAGGCATTTGTGCACCAAGGTAAGGAGAGTCACGACATACAGCTTTGTATGAAGGGGAGCCTCGAGGGCTCATGGGGTGGCTGTGATGAAGGAATTCTTTATTTGACACTAAAGGGGATTAATTAAGCCAGACCTGGTTTTGTTAAAGTTCGTAGTGCTGAATTCCAATCTTCTGAAATGTCTGAGGTTGCAGAAGAAAGCTTGTTAGTTACCCTCCACCTCTCTTGAACCAAAACCAGCTGCTAATTGAAGCCATGCCCAGTTGGGGTGTCAATGAGCAGGAGGTGAGACATGCTCATGCCAGGTGGGAGAACAGGGAGCATCAGTAATTATCTTACAGTAGCTGGCCTTTGCTCCAGACTCAGAGCTGGTGTCAGTGCACTAAGCATAACACCATCACCCAGCTGAACTCAAAACCAGCAAAACCCCTGAACTCTTCCCAGCTGAGTGCCTTTAGCCAGCACAAACTTCAGTGAAAACATCTGGAGACCTAGACCAGGTAGGGTCCTAGGACATGTAGGTTTCATCTCTATCCCCAGTGAACTGCTGAATAGCTCTGGAGGTCCTTTGGAGAGCCTTGTGACATCTCCACTGTAAAGCAGGCCTAATGGAGTTTTCCCTGCTCTGCAAGGGGCTGGGCAGCCACACGAGATGATGTTGCTTGGTATTTGTGTGATTCTGTGGAAGAATGATGCCTACCATGGAAAGACTGCTCTCATTTTGCTTCTGGTGTTCTCTCCTGCTCTGTGCTTTATGTTTGTAGTGAATGCCTGTTCAGTTTCACAGACTTGATGCAGTCAGGTTTCCTGCCTATTTAAATCTGCTTATATCTATTTCCAAACCTGACTGTGCCTAGTGTCTGACTTCCTGTGCCATTTCAATTCACCACTTCTGCTGTGATTTTGAGACACTTGCTGGTAGCTAACTTGAATTTGAGTTTGACCTGGCATAAGAGCAGAGAGTTTTTAGTATTGTTCTTGAGTCGAGCCTAGAAATCTTCAAGCAAGTTCCAGAAGAAGCTGGAACTGAGCTATATGTGCACAGAAACAAAAGGAACAGGATTAAAAAAAAAAAAAAAATTATCACCAGTTTATTAAATAAATAAATGGGTTCCCTAATTTTCTCATCTAAGCTGACTTTCATTAGAATAACTGCTAGGAATAACTACCTTTCAGAAGTGTAATTCAGCTCACTCACATCAGATGCATTTGAGACCACAGCCTGTTTTAAAGCACCTCATTTCTATCAGCTCACCTCCATCCTTTTTTTGCACCACCTCAAGAAAACAAAGCAATTAAAACTTTCTCATTGTAATCTCTGTGCTGCAGCCACAAAGTGAAAAGCATGAGACAACCTCCCGGACTGCTCCCAGGCCCAAACTTTAAGTTTGGGAACTAGCTATAGGTAAATACAAGGAAAAGGATACCGGGGGGCTTTGCAAGATTTCTATTCAAGGCATTGCTCTGATGCAGGTTTGTTCTTAATGTTGACATTAAGTTCATTTCTTTGGCTTCTTATCCATCTGCAAAGAGACAGTCATGGGCCTTATCTACTTAGCATGGCTGAGGTGAACATAAACCTCTTAAAGCAAGCTCTGGGCTCTGTCCCGCCCTTGGGGAGGACGTGTGGGTGCCTGACAGAGGAGAAATGGGCAGCGAGACATTTTTTGTTTGGTTTTAGTAGCACTTGGCTGGACTCTTCTGTCTCCCAATGGCAGGAGGTGTTTGCAAATACATATGTGTGTGAGTGCTGAAGTAGGGTGTGTCCTGCACCATATGGTATGTGCAGATGTATGTTGGCAGGTGTGAAATGTGTAACTATATTTGTGTGTGTTAAGGATGGTTTTGGAAGAAGAAAGAGGAGGCTGAGAACCCTGTCTAGGTACTCACTTTTCTTGTAATATATTACTTTAATTTAAATTCACTTTACAGTCAGTGCACATGAGAATTATTTTGAAGGTTTAATTTGCTAGCTGCTGAAAGCAATAAGGTGGCTATCAACAGAAAAGAAATAGCTTGGCTGTTTGTTAATGCTCTTGGGCTGTACTGTAAGTACTCCAGGCAGCTGTAGTGGGAGAGGAGCGAATGAAGCATTGTTGTTTTTAGCATTGTTTGTTTTATTGTATCAATAGCTTTCTGTTTCTAGGTAGTTAGACATAAATTATTTTCTGGAACAGGCAGCTGGGGGAACGTCTGGATTCTCAAAAACATTCCTATGGAAAAGGTGTTAAACCATCTAGAAAACATAACGTTGGTCCCTTATTAGTGGCAAAAATGTCATTACATTTATTAAGTTTAGATCGGTGCTAATTTTCTGGCCATTTTGGTCAGCAGAAACTATGGAATTGCCTATATTTAGACTGGGAATTAAATTTCTTAGGATGGCGAGATTTGATTTTATGTGCTATAAGCAACCATCTGGAGTAAGTTTATTTGTGTTACGTGGCTTGCATATTATTTATACTTCAGATTGAAATCCCTCAAACTGATTCTCTGAATTTTTGCATATCATATAAATGACATTTGCTTGTAACACAGTGGAGTGATTATAGTGAATACTAAAACGGCAACATTCTGCAGTAAAAAAAATTACAATGTAAAATGAACATTAATTTACAACAGAGCGTAAATTTATGGTATTTAATGAAATTTATTCCCTGTGCAGTGAAATAGTTCTTGTGCCTATTGAAATACAATTACAAAGTACTGAAACTTACAATATTTAACAGAGACATTCTGTTACACAGTAAAAATTGTTATGTTTGTTAAAATTACATTTGATAGAGTGAAATAAACATGGTCTGTGCATATGTTTATTTCTCTATATACATAAATGAAAAAAACAGTATCATGACATCAATCTGCTATAGATCAGAAGCCCTGTACCTGGGCTTATTCAGTACCAGTCATGTTCCACCATGCAGCAGTATGTCATTAACTGCTTTCTTGTGGTTGAGCTTTTGCCATCCTTGGGAGGGGTATGAGGGGATAGGATTTGTCAGAAACTGAGAGTATAGAAATTTCTGGAGCAAGACTCACATGACAGGTGAGCAAATGCTTTGAGATGGTAGGTTAACCTTCTTACCCATCTACATGAGGTTGGTGGGGCCAGGAGATATTGATACATGGAGTAAAAGGTAAAAGAGAGGTCAACTGAGAGGCCAGTTTACAAGAAAAGTGCCCTCGTGAACAGTTACATACAAGTTCTCTCTAAGCGGTAACAGACATCTCTGGATAGACATTATTTTGTCAATAAAAGATATCTGTGGTACTTGGCAATAAAACTCTATATCCCACATGCTGGACTTGCTTCAGGGAGGGGCTCTTGCAGAAAAGATTGGTTGTGGTGACATTGTAGCTGGGGTCTGTGTTACTCACACAGATGCCGAAGATGATTGAAGCATAAAAAGAAAATGCATTTTTTCCAAGCCCAGTACCACTCACTGCCATGAGAGAATGCTGATGACACAAATGCATTTGTTCTCTCAACACTGCTTTCCATAGGCTTGTACTGAGAAAATATTGTATATTTTTGGACAGACTCAGAAATATTGTGGCCTTTCAGTACTTAAAGGGGGCCTGTATGAAAGATGGGCACAGTTTTGTGTTTTGTTTTGGTTTTTTAGCAGGGTCTTGTCACAGGACAAGGGGTGATGGTTTTAAACTAAAAGAGGGGAGATGTAGACTAGAGGGAAAGAAGAATTATTTTACAAATGAGTGTGGTGAAACATGGGAACGGGTTTCCCAGAGAGGTGGTAGAGGCCCCATCCCTGGAAACATTCCAAGTCAGGTAGGACAGAGCTCTGAGCAACCTCATCTATTTGTAGATGTCCCTGCTCACTGCAGGGGAGTTGGACTAGATGACTTTAAAGGTCCGTCCCTTCCAACCCAAACTATTCTATGGTTCTGTTTCTGATAGTATGTTTCATAATTGCACTGATTCTTTAGGTCATAACTGTGCTAGTGAAATACATGGCTTCTGGCTAGGCCTTTTTAGGGTTGTTCTGGCCAGACAGCTATAGAAATTAGGTTTTCTTTTGTTTGTGTTTTCTTTGACAGTCCGCAGCTGTCCTGTAAGACTTAGGAAAGAACCTCCTGAACCAGGAGGCTGGGCTGGCACCACAGCTCCAACACCCACCCATTACTGGGACTGGCACTGAGGCTTCTTGGTATGGACCTGCCCTGTGTGGGGACATCCTGGGCAAGGGATGAATTTCTGCAATCCTCCCACTGATGGCAAAACCTGCCCTCAGGCTTTGGCAAACATTCACTCAGGTTGGGGTGAAATTCTGTGCTCTGAAATTACTGCTGCTAAATTAACGTATTTATTTGCTGATACTGGTCTTTACCTTTCCCCGGAGCCCAAAGAATAAGCAGGTTCTCCTTTCAAGGAAAAAAAAAAACATTAAAAAACAAATTGAGGTGCCGATAATCAAATGGTACAAGATGCCTTTTACCAGTGCACGTTCTGACCTGCTTTCTCTTTGTAGCTGGTGTTAAATTCCTGGCTGAAGATAACCACTTATCCTTATTCACATGCCCACTTCTATTCCATAAACGTAAGACGACTTGATTCTCTTGGGCTAATAACTGATCTGTCCAGTTCTGTCTTCATCTCAGCCAAGGAAGTTACATAAAATAAATGCAGTAAAGACGAAACTGGCCATCAAAGGCCATCATCTCATTATATTGCCAAATAAAATTATAAGTCTTGATATTCTGAAATAACAAAATCTGATTTCCAGTTGCCCTTTTTTTCGAAAGGGGAAAAATTGTGATTTCTTCCTGCCAACAGGTTGATGCAAATCGAACGGGCAAGAGGTTTGAGACATTTCTTGGGTTAACTTGTGGATTTGCTGCTACCGGTTTCCTCCAAGCTGCCTGTATGTTGTACAGAGCAGCTTGCCAAGGCTCCTCCATGTACTCCTTAGGCTCAAATGCACAAAGATATTTCTGCTTTCAGTTAATTTTTCTTTTCGCCTCAGTCCCCAGCTTTTTTTCCTGAGTGGCTCTAGCATGTGTATTCATTATATATTCTCAATAATACTGATCTTAAGGCTCTGTGACCTTCTTGGCTGTCTCCTTGTATAAAGCAACATACAGGAAGGGAGAAGTGGAGGACTCTAGGGAGGCAACTGTAACATGGGAAGGGAAAGTGACAGAAAGTGGATGAGTGAAGGAGCTGTGCCCAAGAAGGAGCAGGGCAGGAGAAGGAAGATGATGAGTTGAGATGAGGGCACAAGGTGCCAAAGGAGGGTGAAAGACCCCCAGAGGTCATGTGGCATCCAGAGAATTGAGAGATGGAAGGAGGAGGAGAGTTAAAAATAAGTAAAATAAAACAAACCTAATTTTAAGAATGGCAAATCTATGATGAAAGTCAGAAGGGAGGAAGATAAAATGATGCAGAGGCTGTGCATGGATGTGGCATTTTAGCCTGAATGTCTGTAGCTGGCAAAGATGAGGTTGCAGGAGGAGGGCAGGGGCATGACAAAACCCGTTTGCATGGCAAGAGCAGAGCAGCAGCATTGCAGAGCCCCTCTCTGCCTACCCTTTGTAGCTCTGCCATTCCCCTTCCTCCCTCCACCCCACCTTGCAGCTAAATTTATTCTGCTCCTCATACCGTTTCTGTGCTGAACAAACCAACACTGTACAAATTAAGAGGACAAGATGTTCAGAAGTGGCAAATTCACACTGTTTTCCTAGCACATAAAAGCAAATTTAGATTGGTGTTGGGGAGGGCAACCAAACTCAGAGGGGTGGGGGAAACTGCACCAAAAAATCATTTCAGTACAGAGAGCTGAGTAGAATATATAAAAACAACTTACAAATGAATCTTTGACTTATCAAGGTGAGTCGCAGCAGCACGGATGCTAATCATAAATGGCAAGTTTCTTCCCATAGAGACTTGAACAAAACTGTGCATTGTCTTGAGACAGGTCCCTCTTTTATTTCTTTTTTTTTTTTTCTTTTTTAATTTATTTTTTTTCTTAAGATTACTATTTTTGCAAATAGAGAACAACATTTTTTAGCGGTATTTGACCACTGTATCTTCAGTTACTCTGGGTCAGGTGGCATTTAGCACCCTCTGTATCCCTGTTGGTTTGGTTCTCTGTTGAAATGTGGTTTCTGGCATGGGATGATATAGCTGCCAAGAAGTAACAACACTGAAGATCAGCCGGGGAAACCTGAAAGCAACTCAGGGATTGGTGGTTGCTTTTTGAACCAGGGACCTGCTCAGTGCATCTAGGAGCTGGCTCTCATTTGTGAGCAGTTCTGTGGAAATGAGGAAGAGAAGAAAATCTTTTCATTAAGCTAAGCTCTTCCTAAAGAAATACCAAGGAGAACACATCTGGTTGTATTGGCACTCATGGGGCCCAGATATTTTAAGTTATGCAAGAGCCCAAACATACAGATTGGAAAATCCCCTCTAGGTTCAAAGTACCTGGTTTCCTAATTCTTCGAGCCAGAGGGACTTCTGCAGCTAACAGCTTCTGTAAATCCAGATTTTTACATCAGTCCATGCAGCTGTGCCATAGCTGTGGTATCTCTGCTACCTCTTTCCCTGCTTTGTGGCTCAGCAAGCATTGCTTTTCTATTTTATTTTAGTGCATTGGTTAACAATTGAAACAGAGGAAAAAGAAGCTTGAATATGCTACTGCCAATAGCTAGGTTTAATAAAAAATTTCTTTGACCTTATTTTTCCAAGAAAAGTGACTTTTCAGGGAAAATGGTTCAGTGTTCTTTTAAGGAGGAGGAGGAGGAAGGGAGAGGGAACACAAGCCTATTTACCATGTCAAATCCAGTCAGATTCACTGAAGAAGGGAAAAAAATTTGAAAACTCAGTTTCACATTGACTTAAAATTAAATTTTGTTTTAACTGGAAGCAGTATCTTCATGGGGTTTTTTTGTTGTTTGGTTTGGTTTGGTGTGTTTCTTTTGCATTCCAAACATGCACAAGAGTTAACCTTGCACTGCCAGAGTGGCGTTCTCTTGATTTTATCAGCCATTTCCAGTGATGAATTTCCTTTTATCAAAGAGGAGCCAAGAAGAAAGGCAACCTGTTAAAAATCTGGAATTTTAAGTCCCCTTTCCTTCAGTTTTTCCTTCCAAAGTGCTAGAATTGCTCCAAGGGAAGTGGTGTGCAGTGTTGATCTTCTCCTCGTCACAAATAAAATCTCTTTTGTCAGTGTGATAAGTGCAGAGATGCAATATGCTGTCATAAACCCAGCCCAAGACTCTCTTGCAAAATAATTACACTTCAAGGAAATTTTCATCTCATGTTAACAAGTCCCCCTACAATCTTTATGCTCTCAGTCATATTAAACTGATTTATAATTAATGACAACTGGAATGCCACTACCTCTGCGTGAGAGAGAACCTTAACCCTTAGGTCCTCAGAAGGGCTTGAAAAAAAAATAAAAAATATGAGAGAAATATTTAATGGCTGCTTTGCCATGCTAATAATAAGTGCTTCTCAATACCTACCTGGAAGCATAGAAAGCCAGAAAATCATCAAAGAAAACATCTTTGTACATAGAACATTCAAATTACCATAGAAAAGACCTTATTTGCCTAAAACAAAGAGTGTGTTCCAGGTGGCATAATATTTAATAACTGTATTGTGCCTTTAGAGATGTACTGGAGTTGAACCAGGATTTGAAAGTTTACAGAGCTCATAATCATAATAGGGATGTTTGCCAGATGGATGTTGTTAAGAAGTCTATTAGATATTGGTTAGTTTAACATAGATATTTTTAGTTGTTATTCTTGTTGCCTTCTGCTCTTTTATTTTTCCTCCAAGGTTTACTAAATAAATAGGTCCCTGATGTATCTATAATCTTCAACAGCTTTAAAAAAAATCTGTCTGATTAATTAAAATCTCATCATCCATCATAACTGCAATAGGTGTGCAAAAATATACGATTTATTATTCAAGGAATTAATACATTTCTAGAACTCTTTGAGGTTCAAATGAGAGTTGGAAATGAGCACTGTATAATAATTTGTTTCAGGAGAGCTAATTAAGTCAGTTCAATTATTCAGTTATCTAAGCCTAGTCTAATCCCATATACTGATAAAACATTGTGATGTTCCCAACTTTATTACTGAATTGAATTAATACTAAGTCAGAAACAGAAAGTGTTACTTCCTTAGTAAAGCAGGAGAGGTGCCAGGCCTCAGCTCCATGGGGTGAATCTGTTGCCTGCCAAACTGCCCTTTTCTTCTAACCAAAAATTTGGACTTCTTTTAACGGGAAAGTACCTTCAGGTCCTGCTGGAGTCTCTTCATTTATCACACACGTATATTGCAGCTTTCCTTTGAACCTCAAGAGGTCTGGGAGAGACAAAGAGGGTTCACAAACAAGCTGCGATTACAACTGTTGTTACATTTGTTATTTGCTTTGCACAAAGGGTTTTTATTATGGGAAAACAGTGGTCCTTGTGGTCATCTTTATCCATTTCTGCTTCTTTGCCTCATGACGAGCACTGCTGAGCGTACACAAACAAGAAGAGTCCACTTGTCAATAAACAAAGGGTGTTTGTTCAAGGTGAGGATTAATTTTGCATCCATCTGACAGGTCTCTGTTTGAGGATGTTTACTGTGAGGGGGGAGGAAGGAAAGCCATGACATCTGCCATAAAAAAACCACTTAAAATACTTCTAAGTAACAATGAAACAAAATATTCTGATCGTCTCACTCCAGTTCTGGGAATCCTTTTGCTTTACAAATATCCTGAGATAATACATTAGTAAAGATGGGAACATGACTACTTGTCCGCCCATCTCTGGCTGCCAAAATGCAATTCAGAAACAGGCTAAAAGGAACTGTGAGCCACAATCTTATGCAGTGAGGGAACTAGACCAATTTATTTATTTATTTATTTATTTATTTGTTTTGTGATGCTGGCTTCATAGAGAACATAGAGAATTTTGTACAACATTCCTGAGTTTGACAGAAAGACAAAGTCACCACAGACCCAGCATCACAACTGGCTGACCCACTGCCCAGGGCAGTCTGCTGCCTCCCCAGGGCACGGGTTAGGGATGTGGTGGACAAACTGCCTGCCCTGTAAACTCATCTGATTGTTACACTCTCTTAGTGTTTCAGGTGGGTAGTGGTGATGTGGGTAGAAGGAGACCAAAATCAATTAAAGGGATTTCAGAGCCTTGGGAAAGCTACTAAAGGGATGCAAGGTGTGTTCTCCTCTAACCCTTCAGTGGCAATCATGAATGAGATTAATAGGAAAAGACAACAGGTCAACTCCTGGCTCTGGGACTGGTGTTATCAGCAGGGCTTTGGGTTTTTTGATCATGGGCTGCTATATGAGATGCCTTGCCTGCTGGTGGCAGGTGGGATGCACCTGTCCCAGAGGGGGAAAAGGTTTTTGGGGCAGGAGCTGGTGGGACTCGCTGACAGGGCTTTAAACTAGATATGAAGAGGGAGGG
>VWZY01008019.1:136151-146332 GCA_013399075.1 Chloroceryle aenea
TGAGGAGAGGCTGAGGGGGCTGGGCTTGTTCATCCTGGAGAAGAGGAGACTCTGGGGGACCTCATCACTCTCTACAACAACCTGAAGGGAAGCTGTAGTCATGCAGTGGCTGGGCTCTTCTCCCAGAGAACCAGTGACAGGGAGAGAGGGCATGGCCTGAAGCTGTGCCAGGGGAGGGTTAGGTTGGATATCAGGAAGCACTTCCTCAGGGAAAGGGTGATAGAACACTGAAATGGACTACCCAGAGAGGTGGTGGAGTTGCCATCCCTGGAGGTGTTTAAGGAAAGATTGGATGTAGCCCTTGGTGACATGGTCTGGCTGATGTCATGGTGTTGGGTCATAGGCTGGACTTGATGTTCTTGGAGGTCTATTCCAGCCTCAATAATTCTGTGATTCTATGTGAGGTCATAACAGGTATCTGAGGTAGAAGTTTATGGGGAAAGCTCTGGAGTCTTCAGACCTCATGCAGACTGGCCACATTAGACACCCATTTGATTTCTTTTCATAAAACCTAATAATTAGGTCTAAAGCTTTCTGAGCATCCTGTATGTTGTTTCTCGAGGAAATCAAAGGGAAAAACATGTAGCAGTTCTGGAGACTCAGTATGAATGTATTGCATTAGGTTAGAGAGATCTCCTAGAAACTCCTGTTCTGCCAAGGAGGACTGAAAAAGTGTTTCAGTCCTTACATTGCTGTAGGAAGGGAATTAGTTATTAGAAAGCTGATATAATGGAGCAGTAGGTGTTCTAAGTAAACTGACTTATAATTTGCTGGTTTGCATGTGAGTCTGTAGACCTCCTCTCTGGTGATCTGAAGGTACAGCCTCACCAGATAGATGAAGTGATAATGATTATTAGCTTTTTCTTTTTTTGGCCTTGCACATCTTCATAAATTCTGCACCCAGTTCACTTTTTGCAACCCTGGGTGCTATAGCTTTTGATCAACTAGGGTTTGGGTTTTCTCTTCCATTTTTGTGAAAAATCTCCATTATTCGATGCTGACACCAACTGATTGTCCCACTTTACTGCATCTTCTAAGATAGCCAGTTAAACCTCTCTGCCTTTCTAAGGGTGAACAAGCCATACAGACTCCTAATAGTCTCACCACAGCATATTGTTCCTTTGTTACTAGGCAGCAATTAACAAGTTTTTAATGGATCAAAAGCTCCCAGAGACAAGCACTGCATGATAATAGGAAGGTGTCTACTTGGGTTTTTTTTCTTCTCAACATGTCAAGTTCTTGTATAACCCTCCCTCCCTCCCCGGGTTGAACAGCCCTGTTGAAAGCACTCAGTGTGGAATTTTTATTCCTTCACTATCTACTGCAGTGCATCTTAAAATAATGATATTTACACATGTTCAATTATTAAAGGGTTATAAACCATAAATCTGAACTGCAGTCCTGTTAAGAGCAAGATGTGTTTAAATGTCAGTAAAGGGGATAAATTATCTTTTCTTACTGAGATAATCTCTCTGGTGCCATTGAATTCTGCACTGTCAGATATTGCTGACGGAGTAATTGTTTTTTAAAGCAATTCTTTCAGTTTTTAATGTCATGTTTATGCTAATTAAAACACAGCAAGAGAAAGGGAGGCCGAGAAGCAGCTTGTCAACTTTCCAAAATAATCTGTATGATTATTTTTTAAAATAAGTCTCAGTTGAGAAATAATTGCCACTGTACATGAGATTAATGATAACTAAGTAATTTGCTACTGCTTTGCATTAAGAGAGTTGGTTTTTCAGTTAAGCTAGTGAAAAATCTAAAAGGGTGCCTGCTGAAATTCTGGCTATTTTTAAAGTAAATGAGATGTTCTTAGGTATGTTATGAAATGCAAAACACATCTTTTTTTCCCCAGTGAACTTCAACCTGTCTGGGCTTAATTTGGTGCTTTGATGTGTGCTGGTTATTTTTAGATCTGAAGGAAGTGGAGCTGTTCCATCTGCATTACTGGGGAGCCCCAGTGTCCTGGTCTCCTCTTAAATGCCCCTTCTGCATGGGGAGAGGATGAGCTGGGCTGGTGGCTGGCAGAAAAGCTGATACAGGGGTCATTTCTCCAAAATGATGCAGAAGGACTGGGGTAGATCATCAAACTTCTCTGTATAATCCATGAAAGATAACACTGTTGCCCCATTTTTTTTTAAATGCAAATTTAGGAAATCTCAATTTATGTCCCACTGAGTGACTAGGTGGTGTCTGCCTTGGTTTCAGGAGGTAGGAGTAAGAAAGATAAGGCCTTGCCAGTTGGGATAAAATGGACATATTTATGGTCATATGGACATTTCCAGTGAAAAGTAATGTTTCTGTCTAGGAAAGTGTTTTAATTTTTAAGGATAAGATGTCACAGGAGATGCAGGTGGGTGTTTGTAGTATAGCCCATAATATGTGCCTCTCAGAGACCTACACTAAAACTGGAAACCACATCAAATGTGACTGATTTCAGGCTGTGCTGTGAAGTTAGATCATGTTGGGAAAGCATGAAGAGAATCTGTCCTGAGCTCTGAGAAAAGATTTCATAATCTGAAATAAACATGTGCTGAATTTATGCATCTCTGCTCATACCTGGATCCCAAAATGTGCAGCTTTCATTATTTCTGGTTTATTTCTCAAGATGTCCTGTAGGGATCTGGTGCAGTTCCTCAGTACAGCTGTACCCATGGGCTATTTTTTTTTTTCTTTTATAATATTTTAAACTAGAACAATAGTAATTGACTAAAGTATATGACAGAAACCCTGACCTGCAAACTTTGGCAACATTTAGATTCACTATAGAAGCTTGTGACTTGAAACTCATTTCTTAAAGTTCATTAAAAATGTAATGGGTGAGCAGGTATCTGTCAATGAAATTAGTCCAGGGTGGGTTCTTTTGGAAAATAATGTCCTCTGCGTTGGACTCTTACCTTCATAAGCAAATGCTTTATCAGTATGTAGCAAAAAAAAAAGGTCTTGCACTTGAGTGCTGTCGCTTTGGATTAATTCCTGAAATGCTTTAGCAGTCATATAGCTGCAGAAAAAAAAAAAAACAAAAATGTTACTACAGTAAGAGAGTAGAATAAAACATATGATATAATTACACCCTTGCAAAATAACTGATGATGCATCTTCATTGGGATCTCAAGCTCCAGAATAGTACAGTACTACAGAATGAGAGAAGATCTGGAGAAGTGAATTTTAAATGGAAATTTGCTACTTGTCTTTTGCCTTAGTGATGGAAAAGTCGATTTTAAGCAGGAGATTTATCAGAGGATGTCTGTAGAAATATGAATGATGATGAAAGTGCACTTCTGCCTGTCCTTGCTCATAAGGTATTAAGAGGGAGTCGATTATACCAGGGAACAACAAATTGAAATTGAGAGGAACTGTCTGCACCATTAACCAGTGTGACTCTCCAGGACTGTATATGCAAGCCTAGATGAAGAGACATGACCTTTTACGTAAGTGAGCAGATTTATCTGTCAGCATCAGTCCCTTGTTCTATAGGCTGAGGTATAGGTAATTGAGCACTTGGCCGCAAAGTACGGGAGAAAAATCCTGTACAAACTGATAATTTTGTCACTCTGCATACCCATGTTTCTCTACCCCTAAGAACTCTGTGTCCCTGCAGTAACTGAGTCTTGTTCCAGCATTGTTGTGTAGCATGAAGTGGCCAGTATAACTTCAGATCATCATGATGACAGGGCAGCGAGAATCTGTGATCAGACTGACCTTCTCCTACAGCTTCTGTAGAATGTACAGAAGTCAGGCTATATGACCTGCCATGAAACATGCTCTGCAGCTTAAAACACCTCCTTGAGCATCCCCTGTCATGGTTTTTCCCTAGTCTTCTGTGCAACGAGAATTGATTTGGGTCCCATATTCACCAAAACCAACAGGCTTCTGCTCCTGAACAGTGTACGGGTCCACTGAGAGCATGCAGGTGGGAGGTGTGAGCCCATGTGTGATGTGTGTCAGATGTTTTCTTTGCAGTGACAATATCTGAGGTCACTTCAATAACTTCATACACCTGGATTTTCTTACTAGGCTGTTAAACCATTTCTAACTGTCCAAATCTTTTTGTGTACAAAGGGATGTACAAAATCATGGTAATGCAATTTTTGAGAGGAACAAACTGCTGTCATGTTCCCCTCCGTATTCTCCAAGAGCAAGCATACAATTGCAAGCCCATTGAACTGCACTCAATTATCTCTTATTAATGGGAAATTGTGCATAAATTGCTGAGGCGTGACTGGTTTCTTTTCCCCAGCACAGCTGCAGTCTCTTTATCCTGTGATATCCCAGACTCTCAAAAGAATGTGGTGTGTGGAGATGGGAGGGATGGAAGGAGGGGGGGCTTGAAACTATTCATGGCAACATCTTCCAGCAGCCCCTGACAAGAGGAGCTTCTTCCCTGCTGCTGAGCTGGCCCAGCATGGGACCATGACTGGGAATGGCTTCCCAGCAAAGGGGTGGAAAAGGGTGATGAGCAACTATCAGGGAGAGATAAGAAACCAGTCTTATGGATTTTTAAAAGGACTCCATGCTGCTTGGTACAGAACAAAAATCTGCCACAAATATTACAGAAGGAGATGCTGAAAACTGAGAGTATCTAAATCTGTCTCAGGGCTGTTATAGAAGGGTCAGTGGTGCTTGAAGGAATAGGATGGTGAAAGGTATAGAAGAAGACTGGGCTCTTGCCATGATCAACTGTGCAATCCCAGTTCCTCCTTTGTATTTCAGAGCCCTGTGAGTTATCCGTTGTGGCGTTGTTTGCCTATACAAGCAACATAAATGCATCTGAATGGCAGGAGATGCAGGGCACGGCAGAGGTTCAAGCACATTCAGTTGTTGCCCCATCTGCATGGTCCCATTCCTCCTGTCCTCTTAGGATGAGGAAATGAGTTACCTCGTGTGGCAAGTAACAAAAGGCCGTACAGATTTTCCTGTGGTATTTACAGTACAGATTGTTTAATTCTGTAAATGAGCTGCTTGGCAGGTTTTCAGAAGAGTTATACAACTCCTTCCCCCTCTCTCTGAATACCATCGAGAGCAGCTCAGCTGTGAAGCTGATGAGCCTCAGCACCATCCATCTCATGATGGACATCTGATGAGAGCCTCCGTCCTGCCAGTGAGTTTAGCAGGGGCACCCAGCATTGCCCCTGAGCTTATGCTTGGTGTGACTAAATAGTGTGGAGGAGAGGGAAGGTGGGGAGCTGTGCAATGCAAGTCACAGTCAAGTTAGCTAAGGAAGAAGATCTGATTAATGGGATGCACAGGCTAGAAACTTTTAAAGCAAGATGTTTAATTAAAGGCATACTCACTGAAGCCATTGGAGAAAGTCCCTGTTGTTGTCCCTATGGGCTTTGGGGTAGATGTTCAAGTCTTCAAGGGATTTCAGTTCTGCATCTTCCTTGATCATCAGTGTGTGACTGAGCACAGGCAAGTCATCTGTCTGTGGCTTAGCCTCTTTGTGTGTTGAAAAGAAATAATTTGTTTAGCCTCCTTTGGGATTAGCTGTAGAGAAGACCAGTGGGTATCATCAACACTAAGCAGGTAGAAAAGACAGCAGCCCTCAAAAGGAATGTGTAAGAGACGTCAGGTCTTGACCAGATTTGATAGGGAATGACCTCTCTCCAAAAATAAATAAAAATATCTGTGCCATTGATGGGTACAACAACATGGCAGATCATCATTTCTGCAACTGCATAACGAATGACGGCTTTTCACTACAATAAATGTTGCAGAACACAAGGTACCATCAGCACATGGTTGTTCAGCTGATAGTTGCCATGCTCTGAACTTCTTGCCTGAGGTCTGCAATGCAAATCATACTGGAAAAAATGTCGGGGTTTTTGTTTTGTTTTTTTTTAATGGGGAATACCACTTTGTCTACACTGAGAACCAGATCTTCTTTTTGCCAGTAAGATCCGATGCAATTTGTAAGCTAGCAAGATAGATCCAGTCATCTAAAGTATGGTAGAAATTACTCCTTTTATGATGATGTTCAACAGCAATGAAAGGATTCTAGAATTTGTTGGAGAAAACTATGGCATTGAAGTGGCTTTTAGTCCTTGATACATAAGGGTTTATAATGCAAGGGGTTTTAATAGAGACCTTTCTCCCCAAAGCATATATGAATTCCATTCCATCCTATTACTTGCTATAAATTTAATATAAAAAGTCCTTTATTTGGAATGGCACGAAGAGATGGATATTTATAAATCCGATTCTTGGCTGATTTATGTCAACATTAGATCAGCTGAAAGTTTGTGCCTGAAGAATTACTTACTGATTTATTTTACTTTTTTTTTTTTACTTCCCCCTTGTCTGTTTTCTTCCATATTACATGTGGACTTTACCTGGGCTCTAAGTGTGGCTGGAGACTTATTGTGGGGAGATAATAAATAATTTAGTGCCTGCAATTCTAACATTCAGGGCTTGTGCTGAACCCAGCCTTTCAGAGACAATTGTCACTTCCCACTTGCATTCTGTGACATATTATAGAATGCTGCTTCTCTGTGCAGCAATTTTGTCATTATTCAAGATAGAAAGAAAAATGGGAAATCCATTACAAGCCAGATTTTGTTATAACACAAGAGAAGAATCCCCTGGGAATTTAGATTGAATTATCTTTGAAAGTAAAAATACCACCATGCTTGACAACATTAGATTTATTATATATTTATATCAGAAACACTAGATATGCTCCTTGTCAAAGCTTCTTTAGATACTGAGATATGTGAGACAAAGCATAATATGTGAGATATGTGAGACAAAGAATAATTCTTTGAGTCATCAAAAGGTAAGTTTATTACTGAATTTGAATTGAAATTAAGAGATGTGAATAAGAGCAGAAATGGGCAGTTTCCTCCCATGGTTGGAGGCTGGCTGCAAGCTGCCAGTGTGAGCCATTTGAATCTGCTCAGCTGTGAGGTTGGTGTGTACAGGCAGAGGTGTGTGCAGTGAGCCTGGTGTGGTTTAAGCAAAGATGTTTTATTCCTCAACTGGAGCGAATTCAGAGGGCAGCTCAGTCAGCAGGTATGTCTCATCTAACAGACAGTGACCTGCTACCCCTTGCTAACCGAACTGCTCGTGATTGTGTACCTGTATCTTGAAGCAGAAAAATGCCATTTTGCATCATTAAATCCCAGGGATGTTGTGCATGTTCAATGCTTCTCCAAGGAGCTGGGTATGCTCATCTCTGATTAGATCATGTCATAGCAACATGGTGTATTTTAAGATTACATTACAGGCCTGAGAAATTAAAATTAGTGGGAAGACTTGACATTCCTTAACTATGCATTATCCTAGATTGTGTGTCTCAAAAGCACCATCTGATTCATCTCCCACGATCTACTCCCAGAGATTAGGTGTATGTATATGAGGGAGTTGGAGCTGTTGTCACCGTGCTTGAATTTTTTTCATGAAAACTTGCAGAAGAAAAGGGGAATGAATTGCAAATGTCATCAGCTTATAAAGGGGAAAAGAAGATGGTCAGAGAGCAGTAGATTCCATCTGGAGAAAATGCATCCATGTTGGATAACTGCTCTTTCCCAGGCATGGCAGGGATGAATGAGCAGAATGTAGCTGCCTGGAGAAGAAAAGGCTCCAGGGAAACCTTATTATGGCCTTCCAGTATCTGAAGGGCACCTACAAGAAAGCTGGGGAGGGGCTTTTTACAAGGACTTGTAGTGATAGGATGAGGGGTAGTGGCTTTAAACTGGAAAAGGGTGATTTAGATTAGAAATTAGGAAGAACATCTTCACTGTGAGTGTGGTGAAATGGTGAAGCAGTGAAACAGGTTGCCCAGGGAAGTTGTGGATGCTCCATCAGTGGATGTGCGCAAGGACAAGTTGATAGGGCTTTGAGCAACCTGGTCTAGTGGAAGGTGTCCCTGCCTATGGCAGGGGGGTTGGAACTGGATGATCTTTAAGGACCGTTCCATCGTAAACCATTTTATGAATCTTTGTTAAATATACTGATGTAAAATGAGGTTGTACGTAACAAACACTGGACAGTAGGAAGAGCATCAGCAGCAGATTTTGACTTTAGATCTGTGGGAAATCTTCATGAGATTGTCAGGCCAATTCACTTCAGAGAAGTTACTTATGAGCCTCAGAAAGCAGAGGAGCAAGAGGCTTTTCTTGCTTTTATGGTATTTCCACTCTTCAGGAACAATAACTTTAGAAAATGAGACCATGTTATTTTATGATTCCCAGATGTGTTGATAAAAAGCCTGTGGGGGAAAACAATACATAAAAATATATAAATGGTAAGCTCCAGAGAGTTGCCTCTGAAATAGGAGAGGAAAAAAAATGTATGTTCATTGTGGCAACAGGCGTATTGGCCAGAAGGGAAGAGGAGTTTGAGGAAAGGAAGAGGTGAGTAAGGAGGTTTAAGAGAAAGTTGAAGAGAAGGAAGACTGAGGAAAGGTGAAAGAGGTTACTTGTGTAAATCAAAGAAGAAAGGAGACTTAAGGCTTGCTAAAATAAAATGCTTCCATCCCTGAAGTTTTCCTTCTGGACTTTAAAAAGCTTATGAAAGATTCTAGCTGTGAATTTAGCTTGAAGTCCCTGACTCTAGCACTTTGAGAGAGCGTTAAGATTAATTTAAAATCTCTTATTCATTTTGATACCATAAAACCTATATAGTACTTTCCTAAATGAGTACCCATTAAAGGGACAAAGCTATGAAAGAGTCATTTTCCACAAAATATGCAATCCATTAAGGTTTATTACCTACTATTTAGTGAATGGCAGAAGCCTATGAAGTATATGAATAAGTTTCAAATCACCACTTCATTTGTCTTAGATGTACAGCATGCAGTATATCCATCTCTTTCCCTCCCCCATAGGTCAAGCATAGCATCAGATTTGTTTATGCGCCATTTAACTTTCTTATATCTTATATAGCATTATAACTTTGTCTTTTAACTTCCTGCCGCTACTGAAATGATAAATTCAAACTACAGCTTGACCCTGTGATGCACTTGACAGCCAAACCTCCCTGCACACTCTCTAGCTCTACAGGCACTCAAGAAGGGCAGAAAGCCATTTTTTCCTCCGTTGCTTCTGTTTACCTAGCACTGTTGAGTAGAAAGCTGTTTCCTGTTTATATAAGAATTGGCAATTACAAAATATTAACGAGGTCTCTACATACAGCATATCAGATGGGGCAAGGGAGTGCTGCCGGCTTTGATCGTACAAAGGAAGCCAAAGCTGCCCAAGTGATGTTTGGTGGAGGTGGCAGCCATGCCACATCTTGGCCAATGGCAGCCTTGTTTGGGATGGCTGCCGGATCAGAGGAAGGCTGTCAGCTTTTGCTAGGGTCAGTTCTCCTAGTTTTCCTCAGGTGGAGTTTCTCTGTAGAAAGATTGATGCTGATGGCTGAGGCCCAAGGAACATGAAACACATCTGTCCCCCAGATCTCTGGCCAGGGCTAGTTGGAGGAGGTGAGCACATCAGAGTGATTGTGTAACACCCTCAACCCTCAGCCAAGCTCAGCCTCCGAGATGAGCTTTCTGTTCTGATGGTGGTTGGAGGCCAGAGTTCTGAGAAATAGGGAGTTGCTGCTTTTGGTGGCTGAATAGCTCGTGGGGTTTTTCAAAAGCCTGAATTTGATAGTCGGTGGTGCACCTCACTTTTGTCTTTGTAAGATGGAGAGAATATTATTTTCCTGACCTGTGGCACTGTGGTGAAGATATGTACCCTAGAGATCTCTCTATGCACTAACAGACTACAGTAGCTGGGAGATCTCTACAAACCTTGTTTGGGGCAAGCCATTTTCAGAACAGCGTGTCAGTGTAGCTAGTGGGATACTTTCCACTGTGTTTGCAGCTTCACAAAATCTTTGTTACTAATTATAATTGATGATGGCACTTAGCACCAGAAGCTGTATTCCTTAAAATCAACCCCACTTTTTAGCTGCTTTTATGGGATGGAAGGGGGAAAGTAGTATAGGATCAACTCTTTGTCATCTTGAAGAATAAGATTAAGTGAACTTAATATCTTATTTCTTTAGACTGAAATTTGTCCATGTACTTTGGGGTCTCTCAGGTAGTGACAGAGGAGAGGAAAATTATAAAACATGAAAAAGTAATAGCAACTTCCTCTGGAAAGGCAGAGGACCTCTAGGATTGAGATTTTATGTAACATATAGGTGATGGGGTTTAATGTTGACAGGCATTCTTTGAATCATAGAATCATAGA
>VWZY01008020.1:11538-98054 GCA_013399075.1 Chloroceryle aenea
TAAACTGTATGTAGCCAAGGACAAATACAAATAAATTACTGACAGAGCCATTAATCTTTTCAGAGAATGATGCTGGTGGAGCAGCTTAGGGGGCACAATTGCACTAGGAAGAGCTTTTCAAACACATTTCAAACCATGCTTGTAATATGGGTGAAAGCTGATGAGAGGTAATGTCTGGTTTTGTTGTAATGTAATCCAGATTATTGATCTAAAGTGTTTGGGGTTTTGTTTTTTTTCCCTGCATTTCCTTCAAAACTTTTTGAACAGTTAAACTAATTGCTACGTTGTGTGCTAAGAGTATAGCCAAGGAGACAAGCAAGGAGACTTCTGTATTACTAGCTAACTTCACCAACTGGCTAAATACACTTGAGCTATGTCAGAGGTTTATTCCAAGGATCATCTGGAGAAGAGCATCAGCAATTTGTGCCTGGAAATGTTAATGTTTGTGAAATGTTAGCATGGTCTAAATAACCTGAAAAAAGAAAAAGCTCTTCAAATTTACCATTATACAAATTTACCATCATGAACTTATTGTGATTCCCCACTTAGGACTCCTGCTTCAGTGTCAAAATGATCTTCCATGATGCTGCACATATAGAAAGGGAATGTTGAATAAGATTAGCTACCTAAATCTCTGCTGCTTCCTAACTTTTACCCAGCTGCTCGGTGATTTCACAGCTGTTTCTGCACTTGGTAACAATTTCCATCACTGCTCTCTGCAGAGTTCCCACACTGCTCTGCTGCAGATTCTGCCCTGTCCTATTGAGTTATGAGCCTTGTTTGTTTGTTTTTTTTAAATATAACAGAAATCAACAATAGTAAATATAATGGATTTACATTTATTCCAGTGAGTTCTTGGACTCAGTTTGCCTTTTTTTTTTTTTTTTTTTTTCCTGTGAGGAGTTTTTGGGATTATATTACCCGGGTTTTGTTACAGTAGAATAGATTTAAAAGGAGTTTTTAGTGGGAGTCGTGTTGTCACTGTCAGGTTACAGCTAGGAAAACTAAGGCACAGGGAGATGAAGTAATGTGCTCAAAAAAACTGGAGACAGAAGAGAAAACCCCAAGTATTCTGAGTAGTGATTCACGTGGGTGAAGAGAGCAATAGAAATGAAGTTAAATGAGATTTTTAACTACATGTGCATTACCTTTCCCTGCCTAGCTCTTTCTGGGGGACTTGCTTCAGTTGTGACACCCATCCATCACTGAGACGTCACACCATCAAAGGAAAATGTTACATAGGGTCAGAAATGGGTGGCTGCTGCTAATAAAAGAGGCAGAAACCACGAGGAGTGCCAGAGGGAGAACATCTGCTTCAGTTAGGTTAGTTAGGAGCAGGAGTAAGCATACAGTTGGAGCTTTTCTATGTGGGAGTTTTCTTCTTGAGAAACTGATAAATATCTAACAACTTTTCTTGTAGGAAACTTCCATGGTAGAATATTGGCACCTCCAATTCATCATTCAGCAACATCTGACCCTTCAAAGCTTGGAGTGGCTCTCACTGCTGCATGACTCTGCCTCGAATCAACACACAAGACATCTAAAGCAGTCTTCCTCTGCTTGCTGAGCCAAGGGGTTTGTTACGATGGATTTCTCATGGACCTGGTAGGTGTGCATGCTGATGGATTTCATGTCTTTTCAGTGAATCTCAGCCTACAGTTTTTAGTGGGTAAAACATTCTTCTCCCCTTTATCCAGTGTTAGCCAAAGGTTGCCACAGAAACACATTCCTCCTCCAAGTCAAAGTAGCTCCTTAAGACAGCACTTCCAGTATGATTAGTGAGAGGATGCTGGTGTTGCCGGGTATCTTTGCCTAAATTTCTTATCCTGAAACTTGAACCAAGTCACCTGTTGGCGTAAGTCAGAAGTGACTTTGCTGGCAATGAGGATCTACTGCCCTATTTTCTAGGGCTGAATACCTTTCCTCACAATTCAAATAGGTTCTGTGGTTTATTTAACTTACAGTATTTCAACAGAGGTTTGTTTATTTGTTTTATACGACTGCCTGTCTGCTTACATCCTATTACAGGCAAGAACTCTGCTCCTCAGAAGTCAACAGGTATTTTGCCATTGACTTAATTTGGATAGTTTGGGAGATTAAAAAAAAAATCATGTTCATTTTGACTGTATAAATATATCTTCTTTCTTCATAAATCTCTGTATAAGACACCTAAGAAATTTAATGCTCATTGAGGCTGTATCTAAAGCACAGGGACAAGACTCTAGAGACAGGAGTAAATATGCTTTGGTTGAATATTTTTCAGAATAATCATGTTTATTATGAGTCCAATCCAAAACTGAGTTATTGAGAAGCTTCCCTATTTCTATGACTGTTAAGTCATAGATAAGTATTTTGACTTTTGAATAGTTATTATAATGTATTTGGAACTAAGAGACCTTTTATATGGATATGGTTCATTCTTTCCTTCCTTCAAATGTAATAATAAAATGTTGAACAAATGGAATATGGCTAATGGTAAGATCAAAAAATGGTGAAATTTGGAGACCACATTCTCCCATTGTGGTGAACTTCTGTAACATTTTATGAATAAATAATGCAACAACAGAATGGCAGCAGTGGTTGTCTCACTGCCACTTAAGTTATTATTGAAAATGCAGAGCTTGGGCTCTAATGCACGTGGAGACAGATTGATGGTGCTCTAGAGCAATGCTGTGGCCTTTCTGGGCTTTTTCAACACATATAAAAGATGCTTAATCATGAGTTACCTCATTTGAGGGACAAAGCAACAAAACTGTGGATATCTAGGTTGTCAGCACAGATATATTTACTTTAACCGATAAGCACTGATCACATCCCCTTCTGGCCCTTGGAGGTACTAAGTAGCTTCACAGACACACACAGAATCACAGAATGGTTGCAGTTGGAAGGGACCTGTGGAGGTCATCTGGTCCACTCCCCATCCCTCTCAAGCAGCGTCACCTAAAGAAGGCTGCCAAGGACTATATCTGAATGGCTTTTGAATATCTCCGAGGATGGAGACTCTAAAACCTCCCTGGGCAACTTGTTCCAGTGCTCAGTCACCCTCACAGAAAAAAGTCTTCCTGATATTCAGAGAAACCCTCCTATGTCTGTGCCCTTTGCCTCTTGTGTAATCAGGGCGTGTGTTGACTGTGCGCTTGGCTGTGTTGTGCTCAGCATCATCATCAGGGAGAGAAAGGTTATGCTGTCTTGTAGCTGCTGAGCTCCTTGCAGGATGGAGCCCTGAAGATAGTTGTGTACAGCAAGATACAATATTGAGCTGAGCACTCTTCCTTAGAGCAGTAGAACAAAAGCTTTGTCAAAGCAGATCTGAACTTTCCTTCTCTCATGAGGGTTCAAGGATACTCAGATACAAACTCTGACTAGATAAAAAGCATAACCTCTTTGTCTGTGTGTTTAAAAATAGTGAAATCCTCTTTGTCATAAAACGCACAGTTCCATGAGGCCCTAAGATACAAACCCAAGGGCTCTCTACAGTGGACGAATATATCTTAGCAACAAGGGTGGGAGTGGTGGGAAAGGAAAAGGAGAATACAAGTATCTGGCAATTAACTTCCTAGTCACAGATGTGAGGTGATAAAAGTGATAAAAGCATTACGGCATTGCCAACGCTCTTCCTTGTTCTCGGAGCTGCGTATCATGCTGCTCATAAGAGCAAAAGCTACACAGACCATCCTGGAGAGTGGTTGAGGAATCCTACGAGCTACTCGCAGCAGGAACACCTGCTTGTTCCCCAATGTCCTGGTCTCTGCTGTGTGTGTCGGGGTGCAGTGGGTGTGCAGCCTGGTCCAAGGCAGCACAGCCATGGTAGCAGCATCAGAGTATCACTGCAGACTCGAAGGTGGCCCCCACACCACCAGAGTCCCAGCAGGATGGCCGAGGTCAGTCATGGCAGCTTTAGAGGTGGAGAGCCACGGGCTTGTCTCGCCCTGCTCAGTTGGACTGCCGTTATGCACTGGGCTCCATAAAGCCAAAAGCTGTTTTGCCTCATAATGCAGATGGAACTAAACCGGGCGTGCTGTCTGTAGGACCAAGTGTGTGAATGCAATATAGAGACAGGAGGAAATCAACCTACAGAAATGAGGATGAGTGAATATGCCTGTAAATCTCCTCACCCAGTAAGATGGACATGGTTGCACAGATTTACTAAGGCACCCCTTACTTTTGCATTAGCCAATGTAAATGACAAGCTGTCAGGCTGGCATTGATGTTGCTTTGATGGTAGGTTCAGCAGCTTTCAGCTGGTGTTTGCTGAGTGCAGTGTACTGCCTTCATCCCCATTCCCCCCACATCCATCCCTAGGCATGACCATCTGAGTTGTTTTGCTAAGCAGCGCTTGCTTTGAGAAGGGATCCAGTCCTGAGTTTTCTGGGCCAGCTCTTGCCCATGTCACTGCAATGTGCACTGGAGCAAATCTGTGTAATGTGTGTGTATGGGAGTACAAATAAACAGTGTGAAAAAGTGAGTGAGCAAGAGTAGAATTTTTATCCAAAACAGTCCACGAACTTCACCTCCTCATCAGAAGATGTGATGCCATTGGAATCTAAATTACTCCCAGAAATACTGACATTAGGATGTAACTTAAAGTGGGATTTGACCCACAAAACTTAACTTTGGTGTCTGTCTTTGTGACTTGGTTCTTTCTTATGCACATGCTGATGACTACTACCCTAAGAATTGATTCAGGTCCTTCACAATCAGTAGTGTTACAATGAATCTCTGCGGGGTCAGAGTGCCTGTTGGTTTGCGGTCCTGAGTTGGATACTTTTGTGTCACCCGTTTGTCACATAACAGTAACACTTCTTAGTTGAACTCGTGCTCTTCTCTCCACAGTGCAAGGGGTGCTCAGCAGAGCCTGCTCTAGCCTAAGAACAGACGAAGTCAAGACAATCAAGATGACAAACGAACCTATTAAAGAGATCCCGGGTGCTCCAAAACATCCTGATTCTGTAACCACAGAGAAGAGTAATAACAATGACTGTGTGATAACCACCATCCCCCTTGTCAGTGAATGCCAGCTGACTGCAGCAACAGGGGGAGCAGAACTCTCCTGTTACCGCTGCACCATTCCCTTCGGCGTGGTTATCCTCATAGCCGGCATTGTGGTTACGGCTGTGGCATACAGCTTCAATTCCCATGGATCAATCATCTCGGTGTTTGGATTAGTCCTCTTGTCAACAGGACTCCTTTTGCTGGCTTCTAGTGCAGTGTGCTGGAAAATCAGGCAGCAAAACAAGAAAGCAAAGAGGCGGGAGAGCCAGACAGCACTTGTGGCAAATCAGCGAACCTTGTTTGGTTAGAGACAACCAAGAGAAGGCTGGGGAGAAGACAGAACCTTTGTAAGTCAACTTGACTATTTATCAGTAGGAGAGATTGCAGGTTTTAATTTAACTTTGGAAATGAACTGAAATGAAAATGGAACGGATTAAGAAATACTCTTAAAAACTCTGCAAGTGCTCTTAATTTTTTTTTTTTTTACTGCAGACTCCGTAGTGATTCTTTCCAAGACAGAGGAAAAAACCATTTTTCCTTCACAGAAAACAATGTCGTCTTAACTGCAATCATCATAACTGCATTCTCCAACATGCTGATCATGTTGGAAGGGGAACTTGTTCCAGCTAAGAAAATAATTTGAACTGACTTGAAATGCCAGAGATCTCCTTAAAATACACACTGTGACATTTGACCAAGGGAGAAGTCAGCATTTGAAGTGACTACAAGCTTATGGCCAGATTGACTGTGACTTAAATTGTATCTCAAAAGGAAAAAAAAAAAAAAAAAAGAAGGCAGTAACAACCAAACACACTGCAGATTGCTCTATAAGCTGATTCTTATATTTTATGTAACCTTCCCCTCCCAATATCCGTGGTACTTCCCCCTTTTTTAAAACAACTAATATTAATTTTGTTTTACTATTGAATAGAAATAGGTAGAAATGTGTAATTATATTGTCTAACCTAAATAACGAGGTATGAGTATAGCTTAAAACATGAGAATTTTTTTTTTTTGTAAATTAAAGTGGTCAGGTTTAGCACTTTTGATTATTTTGCTATAAAATTAAAAGGTAAATATCATTAAAATAATATTCAGTGCTGCTAGACCTTTAGAATTTTTTCTTTTTATCACTATCAAGATAATTTGTTTCTTCACCTTTGACTGCTTTATGATTCTATTTTTGTAGAACAACATCTGTGACAATAACTGAAATATGTACAGCTCTTCTCTTCCAAAATTCTCTGTGGGCTGTGGATTTTGGTTTGATAGCCCATCCTTCTTGCAGCTTGATTAACAACTCAGTTATTGAAGAATCCTAACGGTCAGTTCTGCAGACACTTCTGGCACAGTCAGTTTTAGACACAACTATTAATAATTACTTGTGGAAGCAAAGTCATCTGTGTAGCAAGTGTTTGCTGAATGAGCTTTGGAATTACAAATCTTTCTGAAAAGCAGGTGCCAGGTGTCCCCCGTGCAGCTGAGATGCTTGATTGTGTAACTCTTGTGTTCTAGAGGTCTTCCAGCTTTTCTCAGGTAATGAATAATTGAGGGGCTGGTCCCAAATTTAAGCAAACTTGGACATTTTTTCTTCATCTGTATCTTGAAGGATAAATGGTGCTGAGACGAGGCACAGATTTCACCCCAGTGCGTATATGGGTGTCAGAAAGCAGAGGGGCTGCAGGGACTTCTCCCTCTTCTTCTCCCTCTCCTTCTCCCTCCTTCTCCTACTCTTATTCTCCTCTTTCTTCCCCCCCTTATTTTCTCCAGACTCAAAAGGGCTGGATGTGATTGTTGCTCTCCACTGCTACAGCAAGCAAGGCCTGTGCTAAGGTGCCTCCTCTTTGCCCTCCGGAGCCTTTGGCATCCACAACGGCTGTGGTGATGTTGCTGCAGAGCACACCTGCCAAGCTGGTGCCACAGGGGATACAGAGCTTTCTGCAGGTCATCCCAGAGCCATGAGTTCCTCCAGCTGAAATCACCCAGGCATTCTGCCTTAGGTGCTGCCTTTTCCTCTGCCCTCCATGGTTTAAGCCTGTTACATCCATAACTTATCCCTGGATTTGCAAAGTGCGCTCTGTGTTTTAAATAGAGCAAGCTATATGTATGGGAGGGCATGTTTGGAGTCACTATTTGCGTTGCCACACTCCGTGGTTACCAGACGCTATAATAAAATCACTTGCATCAGAGGAAAGCTGACAACACATTTTAGCACTTCCATAGCCCTATCTTAATCACGGCAGGAAGCTTTCCTGCTGCTAGGAGAACATGTTGCGTCACCAGAACATCTGACACCGGTGTCTAATGTCAATCACTTTGCTTAAGGTCATTAAAAATATTAGGGTGTCCCCTTACGATGTACAGGTTTTGCATGAGTGACAATTCATGGGAAATGCATAGCATGATAAATAATGGAACAGGTGGACTAAAGTGGAGTCTTTCCTGTTTAAAATGAGAAAAGTGATTGACATTAGCAAAATTGGATAAGCTAAAAAGGGCTGTTTAGTTTTTTTTCCCCCTGGGAGCGCAATAGTTTTTCTGACTCCATCTTCCCCCTCCCCATTTCTTTCTCCTCAGTGGAATTTTGCAGGCTGCCAAGGAGAGAATTACAGGGGTTGTAGCGATGCAGTGATTTCCACTACACACATGTAGCAGCTCAGCCCCATGTTTCCCCAGAGCAGAAGCAGCCTGGTGCCTGCTTCAAAAGTCTTTCCCCTACAAGGGTCACCCCTTCGCCATTGCTATGATACGGGCGCTCTTGTGTGCGGCGTGTGGAAGGAAAGCAGAGGTGCAAGGTGAGGTTCTGCCCGAGTCAAAAGAAAAGGCCAAACCGCGTGGAATGGAGGCAGTGGGGTCTGGGGAGCAGTTTTTTCCGGAAGGGTAAATAGGAGTAAGTGTCACTCTGGAGATTTTCTTTCCCTTATGTCTGCTCTCTTTTACATTTGCACTGCACATACAAGGGGACAGCAGAGTGCCTGCACCACCCTCTGCCTTGATAATTATGGGGCATTTAGGCATTAAGCAGCATGCACTCAGTGACAGACAGCATTGCAACGACTTCAGGCGTGATCCTCCAGCACAGCAAAGCTTCAGCTACAACACTGTGTCCCATCTTACCAGCTAACGGACAGGGTGAGAAGCCTCCCGGTGAGATGGGGCTGCCGTAGCACGCACCACTGAGCTCAGTAGCATTGGCTGGATGCCAGTGAGACAAGGTGCATGCGAAAGCATCTTCATCTCAAGCAGAGAGTGAAAGTCTGTGCAGGAATTCAGTCTTGTTTGTCCTTTATCCAGAGAAGCAAAATAGTAACTTTACAGGGAAGGATTCCAGGAAGAGAATTTATAGGGAAGGTCCTGGTGTCCTGCAGAAGCAGTAGTCAGAGACCTCATGTTTTTGAAGATGGCTTTACATTTTCATCACTAAATTGCCATATGGCCTTAGAAACTGGCACAAACTTCTCCAACATGATTTGTGTTGATTGATTTTAGGACAATCTGAAGTAGTAGCAGCATCTTTTCAGAATGACCAATGAAGACACCTAATACTAGTCTCACAGTCTATGCTTCTTCCTACAAAATGATAGACTAGAAACATTTTCATTATTATCCCCGAGCCCCTTGTCCTGGCCAAATACACGAACAATACATTCTTTTTAGTCCTTAAAAACCAATCATTCTGGGAGAGGTGCTGTGTGACTAAAGTGTGGTGGACTTAGCACTGTCATTTTTTCTAGAAACCGGTGATATTTTTAGCTGTGAAATGCACTCTGCAAGGACCTATTTACAGTGCTTTTACAAGGGTCAACCCCCTCAAACTGGTCGGCAGCAAACCACACCATTTCTGCTTCAGCTTTTGAACCCCTCGACCTATATGGATTGATTGGGAGTTTCATGCCTGAATGTTGGGTCATGCAATCCACCAAGTCTTTGATACAAAGCTATTTGGAGCTCCACAATTTCTCTTCAGTGTTTCTCGTGGGAAGCTGAGAGGCAGAAGTCAGCCTGGAGGATGCAATCCTGTGGAGATCACAATGACTTTCCAGTTCAGAAACACATTCCCTTCTGGTGTGAAAAGGCTTTGTATGTGACAAATGGTATTTCAGTTCTGGGAGAGGTTGGGTGGGAGCTGATGCAAATTTTATTGTCACAATTACTTGTCTCTCCCTTCCTGAAAGCTCTGGCAGCGTTGCGCAAGCAAAATTGCCCTCACAAGGATAGAAAATTATCTAATAGGGGAATTGCGCTGGTGCACCGGGCAAATGTTACGGGGGATCTTAAATAATAATTTCAAAACCTAAGCACAGGAAATCGTGTCTGTAACTACACCCTGTATTGCTATTGTACACAAAGCCAGTTATAGCCTGGGGCAGTATTTTAAAATAATAATGTTTGGTATGACAATGCTTAGTGTTTGGTCAAGTCAAAACGCCCAATTTACGATTCCCCGGTCACTTAACATGTCGTGTTTTGTACATGACTGTGGTTTTACTAACATAATTTGCCAGATTTGAAGAAAAAAAACAAAATCAAACAACCAAACAAATAAAACCAAACCAAAGAGTAAGAGAAAAAGGTTATTTTTGTGGACTTTTGTCAAGAATTAAGTTTCTTTGCAGTGGACATTTGGGAGAGCTCCTGTTTCCATGCAACAAATGTACAATTTTCCTGCAGCGCTACAGAATAGGAACCAGGCTCAGAGTATGGAACAAAGAAAGGGGTCAGAGTCTCATCAGGGTCTAGAAGGGTCAAGCCAGGATCAAGCCCTCTGGAATATCCCATATCCTTACCTCAAATTTCCTTATCAGAGACAAAGTCCAGGGATACTCTTTCTTTAATATCCGAGGTGGAAACTGTTGCATATAATTAGCAGGTTTCACCTAATTTGTTTTCACAATGGGCTCCAAAATAAGAAAAGCAGGATAATATTGGCACCCATCATTTTGCATATATTTCCAATACCTCTGATGCCTTTAGATCGTAGGATGTTTTAGCTATATTAGTATAAATCTTTGTCAATTACAAACGGCTTTTATACATAAAAGAACATTAACATATCAAGAATTGCACCGTGTGACGTGAAAAATTATATAAATCCTGGCAAAACTCTATGTGTAGACTAAATCTTAGAGTTTAAACCATATGGGAAAACAATGGTCTTAAACTGCAGAATCAACTTGAATTTTTGGCTTTTATTCAGGTAGTTGATGTCACTATTAACATGACAGAGGACCTAATCCTTCCTCTTGTGAGCAGCCAGTCGGGGTCCTATTGTCCTAACTTATGCATCCAAAAATGTGTATTTGTGGTAGACATGGCATTTTGCAAAGCCAGGGGTTTTTTAATTGTTTGCTTTCACTTCTTAAGTCTTCTGTGCTTTCTAGACCAAGAGAAAAAGACTATTAAACTTGAAAAACAGAGAGGAAAAGAGGAAATAAAGAGAACACACAACTGCAAATGTTGGACACTGCATAAAGTCATGAAGGGATAGTAATCTTGTTTCTGATACATCCTTGGCTGTGTCCTCAGTTTCATTCTTATAAAATGCCTGAAGTCCCCACATTAATGTCAGATTTGGATCTCACTTCATATTTCTTCTCCTTTTCTGTTTCCCAGGAACCAGTTAGCTCAGCAAAAGGAGAGATTTAATTTCTTACCATCTTTTGCAATGTGACTGAAATCAAATAGCCATTTGGGATGTGCAGAGTCAGTGCTCTCTTGGTTTTGTAAGTTATAAGGCATTTGGTCTACTTTTGAAGAGGTATGAGCTATATAGAGGTAAAGATTTCTGTACTGCAGCAAGAGATGTCAGTGAATAATCTATATATAAAAAAAAAACCCAACACCAAACCAGAATGACTAACACCAGAGCAGCCCTTCACCACCTCTTCTCAGCCACATTCTCTTTCAATCTGAAGGCTTGAGTTTGTGAATAGAGTTAACAGCTTTCCTGGAAAACTGGCCCATGACATTATTTCCTTGTGAACTCCATCCACCTGTCATGTTAGGGCTTGGTGCGACGCCAGCACTGGCAGGAAATAATAGGCAGCAGGATGCTGGTGTGTGTCGATGGCCCTGACCCTCCCATTCCTGAACATGAATAAGCTTCGAGCTCACAAGGCGTCACAGCAGCGCGGCTCCTGGGCCCACAGAAACGCATGGGTGGGATGCACAGCCACTAAAATAACATCCAGCCGGCCGAGCGCAGCAACAGAGCTGCATGGGAAGAAAGAGATGGTGTCACATTCTCGCTGCCTGCTGCTCTTTGTTCTTTCGCCTGTGCTCTCGCCGGGCTGACTGTAGGACAATGGCTGCTTAACAAAGAAAAAAAAAAGTACAAAATACGCCTGTACGTGAATTAGCTGAGATTCCCCAAAAGAACACAAAAGCTTCCTTGAACAACTTTCACCACTTCTCGAGGGAAATGTGCTGGCAAGGGAACAGAAACCATCAGCTCAAAGTGGTTTGCAGCCAGCTTTCTCCTGTTACTGCACATTGTCCCTGGAAAAGGTAGTTCAATTCAGTATTTAGCAGGACAAACTCTTGGGAGAAGAAATGGTGAGTTACGGGAGCCCTAATCATCCCTTGAATGAGACATGGTACAAACTGAAGTATGCGTTCTCCAAAACTACCCCAGCATTCCCTTGTCGATCTGGGTAGTTGGCATCCCCAAATCCTTCACAGACATTGGGCAGAGTGCAGAGAGGAGGATGGGAAGAATTCTTATTCCCATTTTCCTCCCACCAGACCACATGTGACAAAATGCCTTTGGGTTCTCATATGGCAGTTCTCTGAAGGTACTTGCAGTATTAATCTGGATTATTATGCCTCTTGTTCCTCATCTCAAAGATGCAGGAGATAGCTGTGCTCTCCTGAAGGACATGTCATATTTAAATCCAAAGTCAGAAGTCCATTTTTAAACATCTATTCTGTATTGGTTATAAATAAATAAATAAAATCATACATACGCTTATGCTTCTTTGACTACACATAGGGGAAAAGAGCCTGTGATATCGATACTTCTGATGTTTGCAGCATAAAAATTTACTCCTCCAGAGGAAGCTTCTTCCCAGGACTGATGGCCAAGAGCCAAGATAATTGCTGGAAGGGACAGGCACATTGGGACTGCAGCTGAATTGAAAGTTGCTCACCACCTCCCTACTGCCTTTGCAGTCTCATGCTTAAGAAATGTCTGATCCCACAAGCTAGCTCTGGCTTCTGCTGGTGAGATGTCTGCTTCTCTGAATCAAGGCATGATCATTTTTCCTCATCCTCTACGTAATGGAAAAGCTGAAATCCCAATGCACTTCACATCATGTAACCCAAGAGCTCTTCAGTTAAGAGGGTTGGGGTCAGATACACACTCTGTGTGAACAGGCTTAGTCCCCTGGAATCGATGGGGTATGTTATGTATGACCATCTGTGTTGCCATTTCTGTTTTGGTTTTAGCTAGATAGAGACAAAGAAAAAATCATTCTTTGCCTACCAACTGATGGTGCTTCAAAGAATGACCTCTGCTATCATGTAGGCAAAGGGTTTTTCACATGTCATTTTGGCTTGTAAAATAAATTTGTAAAGAAACATCCTGATCTCTCAGCCATTTCCCCATAAATAGTTTTCATAAGAAAGTCCAATGACTGGATCAATTGTTGCCTCAACTGGAACAAAACTGGTACAGCTTCCGTTTAATGAAATCCAGGCTTGAAGCAAACCACCAAGTCACCCTTTACCCTTCTTGCCCAAAGACAAAACTGCTGAAGTTAATAATGTCATTTCTGTGCAAAGGTCAGAAAGGCAGTCAAGTTATTGCTAATGTTTCAGCTCTTGCAAGATGAGTGATTTAAGTGTAATAGGACCGACAACTTTGTTTCCCTTTTAAAATTAAAATTAAAACCAAAACCAAACAATACCCTAAAAACCAAGCTTTTCTTCCTTTGGCAGAATAATTCAGTTCCTCCATCTCAGCAGCTGGGACATGACAGGCATCACAGTCTCAGATGCCACCAGCTCCAAGTAATGTGAAAGATATAAACCATCAGTGTTGGGCACAGAATTCATATCACATTCATTGACTTGCTCAGGTTCTGCCCCACTGTGTGCTGACATCAAAGGGGCTAAGATGGCTTTTCTGAGCAGCCACCTCTTCCTCACTGTAAGCCTGGGCTGCTTGATCATGCCAGGCGGGACTAGAGGAAGTTATTTCCAGACACAGAAATACGCAGTTGGACTGTAAAGTGACCAGAAGTGAAAGCATCAAGCCTGGGGCTCAGGACACAAGAAACAAACAAAAACATCAGGGAGAATCCATGTGCACATGTGTGTTTTGCTTGTAGTAATGTCAAAACAGAGGTAAGTACTCCCAAGAAGGACTGAAGCACATTGGCAGCCAGCTTGGGAAAGCTTTCACCATCATTGCTCATGTTGTATCTGTTCCCTGGCTAGATAAAGGTCTTTGTTTTGCTTTGTATAAAGCAGATGACAGTCAGGAGATCGGGGCTCCACACGGTGTTGCTGGACACCCTGGAGCATCGGGTGAATCACAGAGTGTTATTGCTAATACACTTCTGGCAGTGGCTTTGTGGGACTTGAGGGGAACTGGTAGTTAGATCATTTCCCATGGGCCACCAACTGGGGACTCGATCAGATGATATCAACTTTCACTCTGGTCTTTAGTCAAAATGGTCAATAAAAAATATTCCCCATATTTATTCCCCAATATTTATTACTCAAAATCACCTTTGTGATGCATTCAGCTCTTTGCAGTCAGAGCTACAGAATTTCAAACTGGTGCCAGAACTGGCCATTACTAAACAACACAACTGCACAGGAGTCAGCAGAGGGACATTCCCTTCCCAGCCAGCCGTGTTCTGCCACTGCCCTGGACCTCAGCACTTCTCTAAAACTTCTCGTTGTTTTTAGAGGACTCTGATCTCTTAATCCATTACCTTTGTGTGTATTTCCTGTGAGCTTCACACTGACATAAAGAGTGACCAGTAAGTACAACCGATGGCTGTGCATGACAGAGCAGGGTGCTAAGGGGGAACAGGGGGGAACTGGGACATGCGTGGCCCCATTTCCCATTGCATGGGTGAGCAGCAGCTGTCCATCACTCCTGAGCCAACCTCTGTGTACCGGCTGCAGTTCTGATCGTCTCTTGGCTCCCAGAGTCAGGGTGACATTGCTGTGCCAGACCAGCACCTTGCACCCAATGTGCCCAGCCCGCAGCACTGCAGGAGCTGCTGGCAGAGCCGCCTGCCCGAAGCCGTTTGCACAGCACCGAGGTCCTGTCAGAGCCACGCAGGGACACCAATTTTTGATATTTTTGAGCGCCATCTACTGGAGTTTTATCTGTTTTCTCATTGTTTGCACATTAATTGTTCTACTTACGTGCTCATACCTATATAACGCTCTGTGGTAAGGGGTATGAAGGATTTCAGATTGAGGAGGATGAGGAAGTACAACCAGCATCGTGGTGTTCCCACAACTGATCATCATTCCTACAGTGTCACCACAAGCACTTCACCAAGATCCCGTGTTTCCATGGTTCTGATACTCTGTAATTTCCTAGGATGAAAGTTTCCCAATCCTAGAGTTACAGTGGGGCAGAAACCTCCAAGTGAATAGTCTTTCACTGGCAAATGAAGATGTGATTAGCTCAAAACATGTCATAGAAACTTAACAAGCTTGTAGCTTATTGATTTTTACAGGAAATTGTCATCAGTGTATTTTCAAGAGTATTTCCTTTCAAGATGACACAAAACATTTTTTGTCATGCTGAAATGAAACATTACACACATTATGAAAGCTCTACACCTAAAGCCATGCAGAGAGAAACTCCCGAGACTGAGATTGGCATCCCAGTTTGGGAAGGTAACAAAATGAGAACAATCCCAGAATTTGTCATGGACAGAAATTCCAGACTGCGAAGACTTCCAGTCCCTGAATTTTTATTTCTCTATTCTATATTGTTTTGAAAGAAAATAGCCTGACTTGGGAAATTCTTTCTCTCCCTTTCTGTCCATGCACACACTGCTGATACCTTGCTAAACCCTAATTCTGCCGACGTACTCAGTTCAGCAAAGCAGACTGTTGGCAGTTTCAGTTTCCTGTAGCAGAGGCAAACCTTTTGTACTTTTTCCCTTTGGGCAATTTTCTTTTTCCCAGTGTTAGAAGTGTGCGAGGTCTTTCCAGCTGGGAAATGCACGTTGCAGGCAGCGAGGCCAAGTGTACAAAGAGAAAGGAATCTCGGTACAAGTTACGACACCGACATCTGGCATATAGATTTGACGTCTCTGTCACCTCCTTTGCTGGACAATGCTCTTGTCCCCAGAGTGAAGTCTTTGTTAAACTCTGGAACTCTGCAAATGTGCCTGGCATCAGCTCTGCGGTGTCCATTGAGAGAGTTCTCATTTGAGCAGATCTGTAATTTGAAAAAGTAAAATCTTCTCCTCGGGTCTCCCTAACCTCATGTCCTGAACATTGGGTATTTGGGAAGCCAGCCCCTGTTGCAGACAGCTCTAGTCTGAGCACAGGACAGCAGAAATCAAGTTGGGCTGAAAAACAGTTTGGAGTGAATGAAGCAGAGAGGTGTCTGCGAGAGAAGCAGTAGTCACAGCTTGATCTCCAAATAACAGTTGCAAAAAATGGCCAGTTTTACTAGGATTAGAAGGCTGTTTGTGAGACCCAGGCACTGTTATCTCCTGATGTTGACACACCATCTGTGGTGGGCGATGGCTATTTCCATCTCATTCACACACTTGTTTTAGCTGCTTTGGGACAGGCTGGCTCTGCAGAGGGATCATGTAATCACAGGGACAAGTCTGAGAAGGAGCCCTATGAAGGACACCCTGCAAAGTCACTCTTCACTTTCTCTCCAATTTAAAAGTGGTAGGAAGAAGGTCATTCTGTGGGTACAATGGTGCTTGGGGATTTATACTTAATTTCTAGATCTGCCCTGGGATGAGGCCCTTCCAGTCCTTGTTCTGTGTATGGAACATACCACAGATGGGGCTTTTTCATCAACCTTGCTGATGAGACTGCAAGTTCCCCGGAGAAGGGCTGTGTCAACCCTGCAGGTGCAGAGGGCACAGCGCAACAGGGAGCAGCCATCTCCAGCAGTCCAAAGCCCATGCAGCTCCAGAAGACCAGCAAGGTGTTCAGCAAGCCAGTTGCTCAGAAGCCCCTGGAGAACAAGTATTACTGGCAGGAGAGTAGAAGAAATCCTCATTTCCAGCAGAGAGAGATAGATGCTGTGTGCCAGTCCTTGATATGGGTGAGGTGGGCAAAGCCATTCTGCATCCCCTGCACATCACCGGTGGGAGAAGCAACAGTGTAAATTGTATTAAATGGCCTGATTAGGTTTTGGTTTTTTGCCAGCAAAACTTAAATCCATCTTGAAACAAAGTTTTCCCTTGGGCTAGTGCAGCAGTTCAGCTGAACATAAAAGATGCTATTGAAGCAATTTTTGGCATGGAAGATGTTAAGTACCGTGAAGTCCAAACTAAAAGCTTGCAGTTCAGCAACACGCATAGCATGAAATTACATTCCTGAACATGTGAATTATATCATGGTCAGAACTCATGGCCATCTGACAACTGCCTTGGGAAGTTTTATATTAAAGTCCTGTCAAGCATTACAAGTGTCCTAAAGTGATGATGGAATGACTGATTAGAGTGGGGCCTGTAGCATAGCTGGCAGCTGCTAATGAATGGCCTTGAAATGCAGAGAAACACTCCAGGCTCCTCACAGAGGAAGAACATACTCTAAAACATCAGCTCATTTTAGAGGATATTTAAGTCTCTTCGTAAATGAACGTGTACTTCATAGAGTGGCCTCCTTCTGTGTGATCAATGAGCATACCTAGATGCAAGAAACAGGGAAAATAGAAACTGTGGGGTTTTTTGAGACTTTAACAGTGGATCCCAGAAAAGAACTCAGCTCTTGTCTCCATCTTCTCTAAATTTATGCTTTTATTTTTTTTTTCCAAAGAATGGAAAGAAAAATCTTAATAGAATCTTGCTAAATGCTGGCATGTTTCCTACATCTTATTTGATATATGAAGCATAAATAGGCAACTTTCTCATGCATGGGCTGTGTTTATATAAGTTGCTCTTTTCATATGATGTTGGAACATTTTGATAGTGTTTGCCAAATATAAGCTTGCACCTCAAGTTTCTGTATATATTTTAAAATTCCCAAGATGGGCTCATTAGACATGTGTTCCTAATTGACAAAATTACTCCTGATTTTATTTTCTCAAATTGACTTTTTCAGGTGTTGTTTTGCTGTTTGTTTCTATCATTTGTTTAATTAAACAATGTATTGTCCTTGTGCATATGAGCAATCATCCTGTCATGCCTTACTCCTTTCTTCACTGTGACCTGAGCAACACACTGCTGAAAATATACAACATAAAGAAACTACAGCGCTTCCTTTACTCTGAATCCACCAGATTTCATCTTTGTCTCACTGGTGATAATAACATGACTCTCATATTTCCATAAAACCAAGCCTGTACCCATAGTTGTCTATCTGTTGCCAACCACTTTTTCAGTATAAGGATTTCATCTTGATGACAGTTTTATGGAAATGAGGAAAGAAATTGATGCCATTCTCTAAATGAAGATAGAAAACCATGTGTCTCAACCAAGTTTGAGGAACTTTTTAGTAACAGATCCTGGACCCAGGTCCAGAATCCATTAGTGGATCTTTCCATGCTTTCAGTGGGTTTTATTCAAAGTGTGTAAAAAAAAGAAGGTTCATTTGCTACAAGCATGAAACTGCACCAGATTGTGTTAAACCAATTCAGCAGCAGGGAATTCAAGTTTCAGGGTTTTTTCTCATAGGGAAAGTAATTTGTTTTCAGGTCGTCAGTGAAGCAATCCAAAAATTCAGCAGAGCCCCAGCCTAATTACGATCTAATCACATTGCAGTGAAAATGCAAACCAATCACGGCTGTCATTGCCACACAAAAGGTTGCTGTTAGCTGTCAATCTTTCTATCACCAACAGCAAAGTCAACTTCCACACTGTTTACAAGCCTTGTTAGGAAACCTTGGGCCTAAATCCTAAACAAACTTCCTCTGCAATAATTGCTAACATAGCAATAAATAGCACAACATGGAGACTTGGTCACTAGAAGTCCATGAAATTGCCGTATCATAAATCCAGCTCACTCCTCTTCAACACTCATTTTGTTTACTCAGATGCCAGAGATTCTTGGTAGTATCACAGTGAGCTGAGAAAGCAGCCTTTCCAAAAGCTAGTACTATTTGAATGTATCAAAGTGCAGCAATTATACTCAATATCAAATCCCCTTATTCCCTGGTCTACGTATTTGATTTGGAAGCCACTGAATACATTTGTTAGATTAAAATCACTGGGAGGACTGCACTTTGGGATGACTATCTGCTATTATTGTAAATTCAGCAAAGAATACAGAGATGGTTACAGTTAAACTAGGGTGCTAATGCTTTGCTGAACCAAGCCTAAGCCAATCCATGTAACTCCTGAACCAAATATTGTTCAACTTCTTGTACCTCTGCCCTTCAGCGATAGCTCATCTGGTCAAGCAGAAAGGTGAAATGAGGTGTCTTTCAAACCACATATCATGGTTTATAGAGTGAAAGTTTCACAATTCATGGTCACTATGATGTGTTTTACCCACAGGCCAGGGAAGGAATTTGCATACAATTAGTAATTTTTTTCTAAGTTAAAACAAAACACAGTCTTATTTCATGTCTTTAAAGGAAGGTTTGGAGGATAGCCATAGACATTTTGAAATCCTTGGACCAGAAATTAGCTATTAAAACAGATTTTGAAAGATATGCCTCTTTTACAGTAAAGGGAGAGAATGGATCTCTCGTTCCTTTTGCATCCTAAGAGTAACATTTCATTACTCTCTTTCCAATACAAAAATAGAAAAAATTGATTGCTTCAGATTCCTTATTCCAATAGCATCACACCTTATGCTTTAGCTTCTGTAATAGCTTTTCCCTGAGCTCTTGACAGCAGGCTTCTAACGCCTGCTGAATTAACAGCATGATCTCCAGAGTAATGATTCTGGAGGCAATAAGGAAACAGTAAAGCAGAACGTGGATATGAGAGACGTGCTTGAGACCTCAAACAAACTGCTGGACATTTTGCATGGTCAGTCTTAGGTTTCATGTTTAAGACTGAGGAAGCAACACTCAAAACACCCATTGTGCTCATTGTACAGATCCTTCTACATTTCTCCACAAAATAAATTCTCCTGAGCTTTAATACATATGCCTCTGTCTGAATATGTATGTGTGTGTATATATAGATATAATACCTCAATATTCTCCCTTCAAGAAGTGATATAATCTTTAAAAGTACTTTTATAATCAGGACCATCACTTTCTTTGCACTTTAAAGCAAGCAACAGATTAACTGAATTATTTACAGCTGCCAGTGATCTTAATTGGTTTCTAATGAACCAGAATGCATTATAAAGGCAATTGCAAATCAAGCTGAGTTCCCAGTAAACTGAAGGCCCTTGCTGATCTCAGCAGGATATGTAGGTTTGTAAAATTGTCATTTTTATTTCTTTTTTGATACTGCTTCTATAATTGTTTAGTATACTAAAGAAAAAAAAAGGATTTAATTACAAATTAAGATGGTAAGATGCTAAAGGAAGGGTGAGTTTTGTGCATAGTCTAGTGTCTGTGTCATGTTTGCATGTTAATGGAGCTGGAAGAGTGCCACTGAGTAGCTTGTTGTCTGGCCTAAGCGGCTATCATTTTTTTGTGGTATTTATTGAGCCTCTCAGTGCACTTTGAGATTGGTTTCTTGTTCAATTATCTGGTGAAGCATAAAAAAGCCATTTAGAAAATGTATTTTCCTCACAAGGTGATGTTTCATTTTATAGAAATAAGCATATGGGGTAGTTAGCTTTGACGCTAAGTCTTCCTGTGGGATCCTTTATTTGCAGAGCAGGATTTAGCTTTACTGTCTGAGTATCATAATGCCCAGGTTCTTCTGGCTTTCACAGGGAATTGGCATCTATAACACCCTGTGCTCTGAGCTGAGCTAGTCAATATGATAATTCTAAAATCTCCAAGGTGTTCTATATTTTTAAAGTGTTTTGGCAGGATTACATCCTCTACAGCAGCATACCTATACGTGGGAAAGAGAAATGTGACCAATTCCCCTGCTGACCTTTATCTTATTGTGTCTATTTAAAACAGGAAAAGCATGCCCATTGGCTCAGCTAATACCTTAAATAACTAAAAGACACCCTGCTATTCCCAATTCCTGACTACTTCCTTCTTTACTTCCCTCCTGGCTAGCAGCAGCTTGCATATATATTTATATATGCATGCAAATTTTCAAATCCAGACAGGTCTTACCAAAGAAAATGGCACAATCTGGGTAGCATTTCCAAAATCACTGCAGGGTTAGGTCTGTGGAAGGATTGAACCATCTTATGCCAACCCCATAATGTTTGAGATGTCCCATATACCAGCATCCTCCTAGCTGACTCGGACACTGCTTCCCTCTGGAAACCTGAGTGCTCCTGCACCTAACAGATGGGTGTCCTTGTCACAGCCACCCGAGAATGTTAGTAGCTCAAGTGCCATGAGCTGACCTAGCAGCAGTGGTTCTGCTTTTCCTTGCCTGTCTTGCTAGTCCTCTTATTTTGAATTGAGTTCCTTACTGTGTAGGCTAAAGAAAAATATTCTGCTTTAGATAAAATACTTAGTGTTTGATAGGGTGGAGCAGAATGATGAGGGAGGTACAAACTCATATTAGTGAGCTTCTGGCCAGCTGTGTGGGGTACCTTCCTGGGTAAAAAGAAAGGTGGGAAGTTAGTGTGGGCCAGCAGTGTTGCAAAATCAGCTTGTTACCTGGTGTCACAAGGGGAGCCCCCACCAAAGCTTCTTAGGTCAGAAACTCAACCTTCAAGCAGTTACATGATAAAAATGTATTTAAGACTTATCACCTAGGCTCTGTTAGATATTTTGATTTCCCTTCCTGAGTTCTCTTTTGGTAAGAAGCTTACTCTCCTGCTGCCTTTAGTTTTAAGCTAGATAGAAAATGTGTTTAATGTATGACTTTTATTTTTAAAGGTATATATGTATTCTCACTTTTGCATCTTTCTACCATTAGATCATAGTCATTCTATGAGTCTATTCTATGTATTATCACTTTTGCATCTTTGCACTGTTATATGAGGACCCTCCTAACTTGGTCTAATAAGACTAGATTTACATTGGTCTTGAGCAGTGTTCTCTGTGTAAGGAAACTGGAAAATAAATGCAATTAATGGAGATCTTAAGGGAAAACAATGAGGTTTTAGGTCTCTCCATTTGAAGCGAGGGTGATGAGTGCCTTAATTACTTACACCTAGATGCCTCCCACTTTCAAAGGTACCTTAAAACACATGTAAAGCATTTAGGGATTTTAAAAAAAAAGCAGAAGTTTTTTCCTAAAGCCTTCTAGAAACCTGGTGCTGGTTTAAGCATCTGGATCCTCAGGCACTTCTGTGTAATCTGCAATTTGCCCTCAGCCTGAGCGATCTGGGCAAGGTAGAAAATGAGCCAGGTTCTTGAGCAGCTGAACATCATGGTGTATATCTGGAGTTTACCCCAAAATGCTGAAGTCAGATGTTATTTTATCAATTCCTGTCACTCCTGGGAGTAAAATATGGTCACCCAGACCTGCAGGAATGGAACTGATAACAGCCAGACACCAGTGGATCTGGGAGTTACTTGCACAGCTCAAAAAAAGCTGGGGCAGATCCTGACTGCAGGGTCTTGGAGCATCATTCCCTGTGCTTCATTAGCTACATTTGGTGCACGTCCATTTGGCACTTGTGGAGATCCAGCTGCTTTCCAGGGGTGAGCAGCAGCTGACTGGTGAAACGGAACAGCAGATAGGCTCTAGCAGTATGTGCAGATGGTTGTTATTCCAAATGGAAACGTTTGGGTTTTATTTGTCAAGCACGTTCCTGAGCAGATCACAGACAGAGTTGCCCTTTTGTGTTGGTAGTGAGGCTTGGGCACTCCTTACTGAAGAAAGGAAGGCCAAGAAAGGACTTGGTTATCTTGCAAAGCAGGATAGGAGGGCTGACTGGAGACTTAGCTCTTGCCTTGGCTGATGTTTGTGGGAACTGTTCTGTGACTTAAGAGGCTGGTATTCAGGCAGCCAAGCCTATGTACAATGTGTGCGAAGCAGCATTGCTTCCTCTGCGTGGATTGCACCTGTGGGGGATGGCTGGGGAAGGTGAGGTGCTAATGAAAAGCAAAGCTCCGTCCAGCTTCCCACAGTGAGCAAGGTGAACCCAGCCCTTGTCACTACAGCCTCACACGTCCTCTCTCATTACCTTTTTGCAAGTGTTGTCAACCATCACTTTAAGAGGAGGCTGTGGAAATGTTGGCAAACCCTGAGCTCTCTGAGCTGTTAGCTCACATGACCCCCGGGCAGGGTCCAGGGTGTGTTTTGGCACATCCCACACAGTGTGGACCTCTCCCGAAGATGGAGAGCCAGCAATCCTTCTGTTTTGCCTGAGAGACCTGTGGTGGAACTGTCATTATGAAACATGTAGCATTGGGAAAGAAATTCAATTGCAAGAATTACTATTTTGGAGTGGGTCGGTAGATCCACATCAGCACAGATGTGGGACAAGTGGGGAGAAGACTTCTTACAGTCTTGTGTAATGTCTGTTAGAAATACCAGACTCTTGCAGAGGCATTTACAGAGCTATAGTCCCTGTGTTTTATGGGAAGGCAGCAAAAAAGTCACTGTAGAGTTAAAAATTATCTACCACCTTTATTATATGGAGGAAATGTGACAGAGGATGAAAGGAAGAGCTTTATTTGCTGTTGAAGATGTTAGAATCCATGGGGTAGACAACATCCAAAAATATGAAGTCACTTCCAGAAAACACAGCTGGTCTGTGAGAACTATGACTTCCATATGACTGGCTTGTATGAGAACATCTTGGTGGCAGTCTGAGGACAGGAATGTCATCATGAACATTGCTGAACTTTAGAGATGACTGGATTGTTTTTCTGGTAGTATTTAGTGACACTATTTTGTAATGCTAGCCTTTTGGAAGAAAGATATTCCCTGAATTAGCACATTACAAGCTTGTTTAATGAATGCTCTGCCTTTAAGGCGTGAGATTAAGCAGACTGCTTTATTGCTCTAAAACTTCTATAAATCTGATTTATTTTACAAGGTATATTCTTGCTTAGGCTGTTGGCAAATTAAAGAAATGACTGGATGAAATCCTGGGAATGGTGTTTTCCTCAGGCTCTGCTTAAAGGGCTTTAGATGAAGGGGTGTGACATTCTCTCAAGAGACCATTGCTCTGGAGTAAAATTCTGAGTCTAATTCAGTGCTACTGAAAGTCGTTAGGACTTGGCATTGACGTTACCTTCCCCAGTGTGTTTTTGTAGCTGCACAGTGGAATCTCACTCTGAGGTAGAAGGCAGTATCCTCTTCCACTTGCAGGCTGAACTCTGAAATCATAAGTTATGTTTTCTATCATTTGAAACAGACCTTGTATTCAGGTTTCATTGAAGGGGGGAAGGTGGGATTTTCCCCCTTCACTCTTGCAGTGGAAGAGAAGTAGGATTTTTTTGTAGTCTTTTGTTTAGACACTTGTGTTAAAACAAATTTGTCAGCCACTGCTCTGAAAGATTGATCAATGGCTAACAGAGCCGAGTCCAGCTGCCTGTGAGGTCTGAGCTGTGCAAACCCCTAAAAAGCCTAAACATACTCTGCGTGTGGCAGAGGAGCATCGGCTGCTGTGCAATCACTTATGTCAGCAGACACGGGATACGCCAGCACTGGGCAAATAAATATACCAAAAATGAGTAACCTAGTGAGAGAAAGTGACAGCTTTGGGAAGGAAGGTGGTGAACCTGTCTGAATGTAATGTACACTCAGGCGGTTAGGGGAGGAGGACTGCTGTGGGCTCTCTGATTTCAGTAACATGTTCAGTTGAGAAGTGTTTGAAAAGAAAAGAATGACCACTGTGTTCTCGTGGGGACATAGTCAGACCAATTAAGTATGGTTTCTTAAATTGCTGACAAGTCTGTGTAAACAGCTTGCACAGACTGATCTGAAGCTTACAAAAGGTCATTGACTTTAGTTATGGTTCAGGAGGAGTAAAAATTGAGCTCGAGTACTTGAAAGGTGGAAAGCTTGATGCTCCCCAGCCTGGGTGGGCATTTGGACTTTGTGTTACTAAGCAGGCTTTTGCCGAATGCAGTTTCCATCAGATCAGAGCCCACAACTGGTTTGTTTGGGCTCTGTGCATCATGATCACAGCTTCCCCCGGAGTTATATATGTAGGCAGGTAGCACTGAAGGATATAATTTTCCATAAATTTACAGTCATATCACCCAGCCTCTGAATGAGTGACTTTCATAACCTCACTTCTGAGGACAGTGCTTCAGAGAAGGCATTTCTGAGGCAATGTGGGATGCTCTTTGATTTTGCAATCTACATACCAAATGTAAGTGATTCAGATGTTCCAGGCTTAGACCAGAGCCATAGACACCAGTTGTAAACACTCTCACTGGACTATGCTAGCTTTCTGATCAAGTGTTATTTCTCTGAATTCTCCCTCGTTCAGATCCAGTGTTTGCTACCAAGGCCTCCAAATTTCTGGGCTTGTATCAGTATTCAGATTTTTCCCTTCATGCAAAATAATGGAGAACTTGAGTAAAAGCTCACCTTGGGAATTCCCTACAGACCTCCAAGGACTTTAGAGATAGCTTATAGGTGAACAAACTGGTTCAATTGGAAAGGTTATGTTAAGAAAGTAATCTGCACAGAGCAAGGATAGTCCTGCTGCAAGCAAATCCCTGGGCTACTTCCTTCTGTTTCTTGCCACCTTTCCAAACTGCTAGAGAACTTTCCAGCATGTGATTAGTTTTTCATGGAGAACAGCTTGTACCTTAATCTTTTTAATTTTTATTTTTAAACTAACACCCTCTGATTTGCCTCAGTCTAGAAATTGTAATGATTCAACAGAGATGTGGATGCAGGCTCACTGGGCGCTTGTCCTCTGCAGACAGCGTGCTGCGTGTTCAGTAGCATGCCTTGGCTCACAGACTTTCCCAGCAGGAAGCTTATAATGAAAGGGTTATTGAGCAAGAAACAGAAAGATTTAAACTAAAGTCACTCCCAACTGAACAGCTGGCTTTGTTTTTTAATTTATGCTATCAAGAAAGGATGGGGGTAGGGAGGAGGAAGTTTTCCCTCCTTCGTGCTGAGGACACCCATGACCTTCAGGTGCTTAGTCACGGCATTTTAGGGCTCACTTCTGCCACTTCCCAATCTGTAATATCTTTGTGATTAATTGTGAATTTAATTGCCACCCCCTCCCCAAAAGAAGCTAACCACAGCCAAAGCAGAGACCGTAAATCATTGGCCCCAGGACTGCGAATATTGGAGCTCAGTGCCGGAGGCAGAGATGGAGTCCAGGACACTGCACTCCTCCTTGCTTTCTTTCCTGATGAGCGTATATTTATTTGGAGGTGGAATGTGTGTCAGGATGGAGTGGAAGGGTGGAAATCTGGGGATGGAACTGTACTCACCAGCTCTTACCATGAATTAATTGCATTTGGCTTGCCCAGCAAGTATTCATTGCCTTGAGAGAATACAAACAGAATTTTGCAAGACTGAGCTATCCCGGCTCCAGCTGTGATGCTTCCTACCCCAAGTACTCAAGCAAAAAGGCTGTGCTCTACCCTTCATTATTTTTGAAAGCACTAATGATTTTTCACTTAATAGATGCCTGTTGCCACTATATCCATCCTGACTTCTCCCTTTCTGTCTGCGGCGTGTCCGGTACCAGCTGGTTAACTCCTTCACCTCCAGATGTGGCCAAGACCTGCAAGTAGTGTTAAATTAATCTTAAAAGTGTGGAGCTCTTTAAGGTCAAAGTTGCTCTGTCAATGTTGTGTATACCCTTAATGTGGCATCTCTTACCAAGTGCTGCTGCACTTCTCTCATTCAAAGCATTGCCATGAATTCCTGCTGTGCAGAAAGGTCAGCGCTTCCCCAGCAAATGTATTCCCACTGCTCAGGGGTCTGAAAGCGGCTGGGCAAAGGGTCAAAATTTCCAGGCAGTCTGGGAGGTACTGCCCAAATAGCTGCCTGCCCTCCTCAGGGAAGGAGATCCTGGCTCTTCTGCCCTTTGCACATGATGACAGTTCAGACAGAAGAGAAAAACAAAGTAAATTATTTATATCTTGCATTAAAGCTGCTGCTCCAGAGTGATAACTGTTTTCTTCCCTCAGTATCCTGCAATACAAGCAGCTTCAGGAATAAAAACTAAAAATCCCACCAAAAACCTAAGAGAGCTTTCTGTGATAGAAAAGGGAGAGGAAACTGGACATCAGGCTGATAATAATCCTTGGTTTATCAAAATTATAGCAGAAGGTGGTGTTCCCCTTTGGGAGTCCTCTGTACCTGTGAATTGCTTTAGGCTCAAAGTTTCCCCTCCTTCTGCACTTGCACTACTGACCCTTGCCTGGCTCACCTAGGGTTGGGTTTTCACTTCAGTAGCTCTCAGCTGGAAACCTCAGCCCTTCTTGTAGCTGTGGGGCTTTCTGAACACTCAGTCTGAATGGGTATTTTCCCCCAAGAAACAAGTTCTACCTTGCTTCTCCTATCCCCTCTTTCTGTAGGAATGGTGTTAAAGATGTGCCTTCTCTCTTCAGAAAGATTTTCCTTCTTTCTTTCTCTCCTGTCCTCCCATGTGATGTCCTGAAGTCAGAACAACTGTGTGCTTGACTTGTAGCACCTGGTCTTCAATTCCTTAATGCACTGGGAGGTCAAATTCCTATGAATGTAACATTCAATTATGTTCTGACTTTTCCAGGTGTAAAATGCTGTATGGCAGTCAAACCCTCTAAGGGGAAAGTGTCTGTGTTCTCAACTGTGCCACCTGTATCTAGTACAGGACCATCTACTGGAAGCTGAGGCCATGATCTGGGTGTGACTCCTAACCCTGGTACCCGCAGAAAACCTGTGCTGCTGCCATGCTTCAGCAAAGGGACTTTAACCTGTGATCTGGATGATTTTTGACATCTAGGTTGAAGAGTAGGTACTATATACCCCTGTCTCTTGAGGTCTGACAGACTTATGGGGCAGGTGTGTCCCGTCCAAGTGTCCATGAACACATCCAGAGCCTTAAGCCCTCTTGTTTGCCTCTCCTGGCCCCTTCAGAGTCCAGTGTGCTTCTATATAATAAATAAATCTGTTTTCTTTTTCCTTGAAAGGAAGAGGGCTGAGGGCTTCCTAAAACCAATTGGGTAAATTGTTTATTGTGCAAATTTCAATAAGGGTTTTAAAAAGGAAGTGGTCTGTAAGCCCTGATAAACATTGTGTGGTAGATAGCAGTAGGAAAGGGTTGCAGTTCCATCTGAATGTATACACAGCCCTGGGTCCCTCATGGGTACGCGAGAACAATGAATTATAGATCATGTACTGCAGGGCTGGCTCCTGGGCTGGGGGCTGCCATCTCCCAAAGCTGCTGGCACCAGTGGCCATTGGGGATGGGGTACTGGGTTGGCAGGACCTGTCTGTGACCCAGGGCAGCAGGGACATGCGGTCCTGCTCATTAAGTTGTACAGCTAGTGCTGCTAATTACTGTGGCTGACTCTCCAACAGAGACAATTGCTCCTGAACAGTGCAAAAAGAGGGGGAGCATTGAATGGGGAGTAAATACACCGGGAACATAGAGGCCCAGTCTGAGCTGGGTCATACATGGGCATTTGCTGCTCTCCTGCCTGTAGCAGCTCTCTCCTCACAGAGCTTCAACAGATTGGGAATCTTGGCTTGCAGTTTACAAATCTTTGAAGACTTTTTTTTTATGCTTGGCCAAAGACTATTTACATAATTATGTGCTTGAAGGATTTGGTTCCAAATAAAGACAAGATATTAGCTATAAACATGCATTATCTTTCTTCAAAGCATTTAAAAACTCCCACATAGTAAATTTCTAACTCTGAGCTTGAGATACTGTGTGTTTAGAAACTTAAAAAACCAGAGGATGAAAGATGGCTCAAGTGAAGGTACAGCAGGAAAAGTTCAATGTTAAAGCATAAAATGAATGCTACTTACAAGAGATTACCCCTTTTTTTTTCTTGTTAAGAAGGATCATGCTGCTTGGCCTAGTGGTTATATTCTAGAACTTGCAGATGTTTATTCCAGCAATTGGCTTTCTACCAAAATGATTTTTCTCATTAAAATTTAGGTAATTCCTTGCTGTGACTTATCTAAAAAGAAAGAAACAATTGAACAAAACAAACAAAAAAAACACCCAATAAAACGTTGGAAGTGGTTTGGCCAGAGGAGAATCTCATATGGAAGATAAATGAGAACCTCATAGGATGTTGATTTGTATTGGCTCTGAAGTCCTTTATGTAACAGTTTCACTGTCATATTGAAAATTATACATCATCTGTAGCTCTTCCCCCCCAGGACTGCTGAGAAATCCCTGGATACTGGTCAAGTTCTCTTGACAGATGAAGAAAAAATATTTGGTGTGCTAAGATCATGCTGGGGTATCTTAAATAATTAAGTGCCTGCTCCTGGGAACCTATATGAGAGCTGCCTTTCACTGTATGTACAGCTCCACTGACCCTACTGAAGCAACACAAAGAGAAACAACTTGTTTTAGTAAAGCTCTGCAGACTTGGGCACAAGTGTTGCTTTTAGAGAAGGCTGAAGGTGTGTCTGATGCAGCTGCAGAGGGTCACGGTACAGATCACGATGAGGTAATAGGAAGCTCTGTAGTTTCTCTTGGTCCAGATGAGAAGTGTTTGTTTAGGAGTGTTCTCCCCAGAGCTGGGCAGTGGCAGTATCATAACACTTCACTTGCGTTTCAGAGGTACAGCTACAATTCTCCTGGGGTAGGGGTGGGAGCGTTGCAATCAAGGCTCCTGCCCTCAGCATGATAGGAGAGGTGGAGGGGAAATGATTTTCCAAGTCACTCCTAGGAGCTCTGTATTTTCAAGTTAAAAAGGCAGGCCTGGTGGATCATGCTGCCAAGTGCTGGCTGGAATAGAAACTCCTCCTAGCCTGTTTTGTGGACAAGAGGTACTGGATGGCTTCACTATTTCTTCAGAGTATGACATTTTCTGTTTTACAAATTCAGAGTGTTCATCAAAATGCTTCAATGGAACTCCACAAAAGCAGTTGTGATCCAGAGAGGGAGAGCACACAATGGCCCAGCCACTACAGCATGCAATACCCAGTTAAATGTGAACATCCTCTTGTTCAAGGAGTTCAGGGATCATTTGGAAAAGTTGAGGAGGAGATTTGGCTACCACTGATGCACTAGTGAAAATTCAGGACCAAGAAACTGAACAGCTTATTAGGGGGCAAAGTCTATTAAGGCAAAGTGGGGGTTTCCACGTCACCTGTATCCCAGTCCAGCAACGTGGCCAGGAGGCAGCAGGGAAAGGAGCAGCAGAGCGCTGCCATCTCATGCCCCGCACCCTCGGCACTGGCAGGATTACATCCTAAACCCTGAAGGATGACTGCAAGCCCCAGACAACTGTTTGTTGTGGGGTTGCTACTGGAGTCTGTGGTATAAGGGAGTTTCTCAGGCATGTTGGTGAGTCATCTGATACAGGAGGAGTCAGAGACAGGAGCTACACGTTGCCCCCTCAGCCAGCAGCCGATCCTGGATGGTGGCTGCTATTTAAATCGACAGCAGAAGTGTCAGTGTATCTGTGACATTTTTTTAAAGATGGCTGAGGGGACCAGGAGCTGACAAATGATTCTTCCACTTCTCCCAGCTAATTTTGGATTAGCTGCACTTACAAACAGGTGCTGACATGTGCACAGGTCCCAAAATTCCTCAGTGTGTGTCTCTGGGGTTTCCAGCACCCCAACCTGTGGAGCAGAGGGCAGTGAGCTCAGGTATGTCCCTGTTCCATCCTTTGCAGTGTATGCAGGTGTGTTGCACATCACTGGGCTTGGTTTTAAATATCTTCTTGGTTGATTTCTTAGAAGGAAGCTAAGGACCTTCCTCTGCCAATGTTGGTGTTAAGTTGTATTTTTTGCTCTATTCTGCCCTGGTACTTTACATAAAGATACTCAGTATACCCTGGAGCTTGACCCAGCAGGGAATTGTGTTGGTGACAGCAGTACAATTCACAGCAGAGCCTGTGAGCTGCTGTCTTGAGTCAGTGGGAAGCTGGATATGGTGAAATGGCTTTTACCAAGATAAGGCATATCCAGGAGGATGAAATCTTCTGGTACAGACTCACAAGAGTCCATTGCTCCCCACTGAGCATTTGCTGATGGGAGCAAGGAGCCAGCACCTATCAATGGATGTGATGCCTGGTCAGACAAGGATGACTTCAGATCTGCTTGGGGGTGCTGAGACTTTGCCCCAAGATGGAGCAGGAGTGGAGTGCTGCTGAGGGACATTCATCTGCTTGCTCAAACTTCCCCTGTGGCTTGCTGCTGAGCTGTGGGTGGAAGATGCCATATCTGCAGCTGTTTGAGAGCATGTTTATCTCTGAGGCATTTCCAAAGAAAATACTCAGTTTCCTGGTCTTTATGCTGGCACAACTTCTATGGAAAGGGAAAATGAAAAGCAAACAGAGCTCCTTTTCAGAGAGCTCTGGTGCTAACCACAATGCTCTCCAATGCTCCTCACATGGCTCAGGGCTCGCAGAGGTGGTCACTTCTGGTGGTGATCAGGCAGCATTTACTGAAGAGTTGCAATTAAAGTTGTTTTCTTTTTGTTCCCTTATTTGGTGCCAGGGCTTTTGGTCCCACCCTTCTTGAGGAAAGAGTCAGTCAGGTCTCTGAACCTCACCTCAAAACACTGAGTGAGAATGAGCATCATCCTCTTGGGGGCAGACACCCGCAGAGCTCTTGTGGGGAGTGGCACAGCCAAAGCAAAGGCAGATGACTCCGTCAGGTCCAAGCAGTGTCCTGGAGGTCTGCTATGTGGTTGGACTGTCCTGGAGACCTGAATGCAAACTGGCAGCTAGTTTATGAAGAAGGATATCACACACACAGAGTTATCTTTGAAAGCTTACTGAGTTTACAAGAAGTCTTATTTTTCAGTTTTTATCATGATTCTCACAGACTCTCTTTCTTTAGTTTTGTACATTAAGTCCCCATAGAGCCAGAGCTCTTGCAGCCTTCACAGGTTTGTCAGCCCTTTCTCATCTAGCTACCAGCCCTGAATGACATCTCTTGTAGCAGCCAGCATCCTCCCCAGGCTTCTGATGCTCCTGTCAGCATGTAGCATGAATTCAGTCTCTGAGTTCAGCACAGTGATGTTACCAGTGAAAATGGCAGGAAAAAATCCTTCAGTGGCTTCCCTAAAGAAACTTAGTCTGCACAATTAGACACTCTTAGGACACTTTTAGAAGATCTATACTTGACAGCCTGTGGTACCAAAGCATGTCTATTTATCAGTTTGACTTCCTGCAATGTTTACCTCAGCTGTACATCAGCATTATTGGTGTGAGGCCAAAGAGGTAAACTATTTTTCAATCGGCTCTAGGTCCAAATACAGAACTTAGTAGAAAATGTTAAAGGTGAGAATTGTGATAAGAATTCAGAATTTGGGGGGGAAATACAATGCCTTTGACTTGCTTGTTTTCTACTCTCCTTTACTGGATATTGATGGAAGGAGTCTGAAGAAAAACTGTGCCTTAAATCAACATGCTATCAAGTAACAACACAGTGGAAAACAGCTCCTTAGAGCTGCTGCAGTCCTGAGCTGCCCTGGGAACTGTACAAGTGTAAGAAGTCAAAAGCACTGACCTGAATAAGAATGAGACCATTTTGGGCAGCTGAAACTTAAAGTGGAGCCTGAATAAAAGGCCTTCCAGTTCACTGGAAGTAAATGTGAATAAGTTACTGTTTCTTGGCTGAAGTCGTGGTGTTAAGAGCAGGCAGCAGCATTACACAGCACGCTTTTCATTACTGATGTCAATTTTGATACAGTCCCAGTGGGACCATAGAAAACTCTGCCCCATTATGTTTCAGAACAATAGGATCACTGCAAAAGAAAGACACCAAGTGTGAACGTGCCAAGCTAATTCCTTTCCAACTCCAACTTGAGCAAAAACATTCAGGAATGAATATCCCCAGATCTCGAGGTAGACAGAATTAATATTCAGATCTGTGTGACGACAGCTTTTTATGGCCTTTGTTTGTACCATAACTTCTGCAAGGGTGACAAATCCCTCTTCTGAAATGCCCTGATGGGTTTGTGCTGGAGCCCTGCTATCATCTGAGCCCTGTGTAGCAATAGCGTGTTAGGAAGGGGTGTTGTGGGCTATGGTGCTGATTAATCAGGTCTTGTCTCCAGTAGTGGTTGCTGATAGAAGGTATAAGATGAACTTTTAGTGATATTTGGATGAAGATGTGCAGTTATAGCATATCTCCATGGAGTGCTTCCTAGGATGGCACAGCTGTTAAGGAAGTGCTGATGTCTTATTGCCCTGATGTCCAATAGCCACTGGGGTTTCACTGACTTAATGGGAGGTTTATGATTAGAAGCCAGATTCCTTTTCCTCTACCCATTTTCAGAGAAGTTAGCAGTGGATGAACAGGACACTATTAGAAGGTGTTTAATAGCTCTGTTTGTAAACTGTGAGTTTATCCTCAATAGCCAGTTGTTGCCAACCTCTTGACTTGAGGTGACACACCAGGTACAGTGAACATTGCACTGGTGGGGGTGGGGGTGGGTGTCCCCTCCTGTGGTTTTTTTTGAGTGCCTTGGGACAAGCACTTGGCTTCTGTCAATAAGAAAGGAACCAATGGGAAAGATGTAAAAGCTTTCTGAATTCAGGCCATCCTCATCTAACCATATCATGAGGGTAATAAGTACATCACGGGGTAAGCACCAGGGAGGAAGAATAAGTATTCAAACAGGACAACGTTGGCACAAATCCAAATGAGCGTAGGCTGGCCACAAATATGCTGGGGCTGGAATCTGGAAGAAGGTCACTGGCTATCAGAGAGAATTTCTGTCAATTAAAGGAGTGTGGGAAAGAAACTGACTTTTTCCCCTCTCCCTAAGATGCAGCTTACTAACTATAGATGAGCAATTACGTATCACAGCTACTGTTTGCAGTTCTGCAGATCCCTTTCCAATCTGTGCTCCTATCTCAAAGGACAAAGGCAGACTCCTGTCACCCTACTTCAGCCAATTTTGTAAAGAAGGACTTCCTGCACAGTTCCTTGAAAACACAAGAAATTGTAATTCCAGCTTTGGACAAACGACTTTGGATTTCCAGTGGATTTTTAACGTTTCTTCAGAACAATTGAGAGCACTAACTGAAGAGCAATGTGAAGAACAGCTAGCAGCACTCACTGACATCATTCTTCATTTTGCTTTTCCAGTGCTAACAACAAGAAGCCACTGGAAACTGGAATGTGCAAAGAAAACCATGTCAATAGATAATAAACTGCAGGGAAAAGGTAGTAAATCTATCGTGTCTCATCTCTATAAATAAGATCATTAAATCCTCAGCTTTGTTCAGAGGGCTGCAAGTGTGGTTTATAGTCAGAGCTGGTATGACTCTCCCATGTCTGAAATGTAGAATTTCATCACATAATGGCATACAACTCACAGGCATGTCCCTGTCCTCCCATCTGCTCTGTTGCACTGGAATGACTCACTGGGGGACACACGAGAAACAGCTGTCTCTGCTTGCTCTTCCCTGTCTTCTCTACATCCTTTGTGTTTGCAGTAGCGTCTTCCTTCAGCACCATCCAGGAGCTCCTTTTCTCTCTAGAAAAAGGACCAAAGTTGGTTTAAGTATCCCAGAAGTTCATGACTCAGTATCTTTAGGTCAGGTCTCAGACATATTTTGTGCTTCTCAGCCTCTTGGTTCAGACCAAGGGACAGATCTACATTTCTGTGTGATGTTTGTGCATCCCTCAAATTGCCAGGCTTTTGGTAGACCAGCTTCTAAAGGGGTCCCCCAGTAGCTCCTATGAGCCTTACCCTCTCAGCCCAGACAACAGTTCCTATATGTCTTGCACTTGAATTTTCTCCAAAACATGCCTCTGGACTGAACTTACTCTAGACCAGGCCAGGAATTTGACAAAACTAGCTTTTCATGGGGAGGGGGAAACTTGCTGAAACAACTTCTGTGCAGGAAAATGGTGTTTCCAACTAAACTTTCACTGTAGTTCTTTGATCCGAAGTGCGATTTCTGGACAAAATTGAAGTTCACATGAGGGCAATTCTTTTGTTTTCTTTCCTCAAGATGTTTGGCTCCTTTGAATACTCTGTTGCATCCTAAAGGCACAACTGTATGCCTGCAGATCACCCCTTCAACCTACTCACAGCTGCTTTTTCCTCTTCTTTGGCTGGCAGTTCTCATTCTTCTGTTGGGAACAGCTTCCCTTAGTTCTAAATGATCTTCATACCCCTTGTTTTAATCTCAGTTTTAGGAATTACCTGCCTCAAGACACAGTAAACAACTGGCGTAGAACAAAGACTTCTAGAAACTGAAGGGTCTGCTTCTGGTCCCTGTTTGTGGGCCTTAAGGTAAAATCATCTGTTACTGACTTCCACCCCAAAAATCTCTCTGCTCCATCCTAAACAACTGCCTTTCAGAGGGATTTTTTTTTAATTCCTTCTTATCAGTAAATTGTTATAGTTGTGCTGCTAGAGTAAGTTCAGAGAAACCATCCAATGTCACATGATGATCCATACTAATAATAACAGAAGCACACAAACAATTGTAAGTAAGGACATTAAAATTCATTTAAAGAACTTCTGCCCCAGAGAACTGTCTGTACAGACCATTGCAAGCCTTTAGGAAAGCTGACATTTTTTTTAGTATGCCTTTACAATCAGATTTCCTCCCATGCTAAAACCTGGTTTTACTTCAACTCCTGTCTATTTGTATAATTTCTCATTATGATAAATTACCCAGCCTTGGAGATGTTTATAGTTCTCAGTTCACTGCGGGTGGAACAGATGCCAGCACTCACATCTTGCAGTTGTTCTCTGAAGAAGCTGTTACTGGCCATAGGGAAACGTTGTCAGGAGGTGATTTGTGCTAATAAATATTTGTAGGAGCCCCTAAGCAATGGGACATGTAAGCAGAGTCTCTGAGATGGATTTTAATTAATTTTTGTAACTAGTTCTACCCCGCCTTTTTTCTTTCCCCCAAATGTACAGAAGGAATAAACTGAAAAGCACTGTATATCTTATAAGCCCACAAGAAAATGAGCCAGAAACTGATAGGGTAAGTCTGAGTTATTAAAGTCAGGTCATACCCTCAAGGAGATTACACCAAGATGATCCAACATAAATACACAGTATATTTCTGTCATATGTCTTTGTTATCCTGGGTGGCCCACAGTCAATTAACAGGGCAAAGGGAGGAAAGTAGAATACATGAGCATTACAGGATCCTAATCCATCTGGTTGGAATCCAGTTCTCATTAACCAGCTAATTTATATTCCTCCTCTGGATGGGAGGTTGATGTTAGTCTGGTGTAAATCTGGAGAAATTACTCTACTTAACATGCTTTACTGAATTCAAGTCCTGCAGCTATGGGAACATGCCCCTTTTCCTCTTTTCTTGTTGAATGTTCCTAATCCCCTGAATAACAAATGGAGGTTTTCAGTCCCACAAAGTGCCTAGTGATAAGAATAACCATGTTACGTTAAAGGCAAATATTGCACAGCCAGTCTCCTTTATGGAGTTTTAGACCTTGATGCCTGGATAACCTGTAAGGAAAGGCTCACAATGTTTGGAGAAAGATGCACAATGCTGGAAGACATTAACATATTGGCCACGAGTACAGAGAATTACCTCTTAAAATGTAGAGCCAGATTCTGGTTTTCATTAAACTGGTGCAAATCTGGAAAACACTGCTCACAGTGCCGTTTCTCAACGTTTGCTCTTGGTGCAATAAGAAACAGATGGTTGGTCCAAACATTGAACCATCAACCCACACAGAGTTAAACTCTGCAGTTAATCTGGGTCTATGCAGGTCTAAACCTGATTTTTGCTTGAGGCAGGAATGAGGGCTGAACCTGAGCTGCTCTGCATCAAAAATCCTAAAGACCTTACCCAGAATATGATTCCATTAAGCACCCCATGGGAAAGTGTAACCCTGACCACGTTGCTTCAGTTCAGGAATAAACCAGTGCTGCACCATTCACCACAGGGCTTGTTTTCTGACAGTAGCTTGAGGCCAGACTATGTGAAATAGTACCACTTGCTCCAGGAGGGATACTGGGCTTGTCCCAGGGTCCTCTGGGGCAGCTCAAATTCAGGAGTGACTTCTTCAAGCGATTTAGGAGTTTCATGCTTGAGAGCAGCCCATAGCAAGCACCTGCTGCAGGGTGGTTCAGGTGCTGGAGCGAGCTTGGTGTCAGTTTGGGCACGTGCCCTGCTCTCAGCCAGACCTGCAAGGGGATTGGACTGAAAATAGAATGAAACCTGTGCTAAAAAGCAGCAAAGCCTGACTTCCCCACTCAGGAGACAGTTTAACTTGATATATGTATATCATGGGGAAGGGGTGCTGGAGAGATTCATGCGGGCTGTGAGCTGCAGTGCCCAGGGTATCGTTCGGCTGAGGTGGAATTACCACTGTGAGGGGAGGTGAAGGCTTCTTCATCCTTCACTGGAAACCCCCACATATTGACACCATGGTTTGAAACCTGGCAGACCTGGGAAAGGCTGTTTTAATGAGCTCAGTAAGGCACTATATGAGTTTTGGGGCACAACAAGCCTCATGCACAAGGTGCAGGGCTGTCCTTCTTCCTCATCCTCTCAGGGGAATTGCACCACCAGCAGTGCATGACTGGCTGCTGGCAGGAGCAGGGCAGGGTGGGCAAGGGGTGGCTTCATGCTCACCATGCTCCATCCTGTGGCTGTAAAAATAAACAAACACATAGAGGGGGGGTGAAACCCTCCAGAAACATCACTCGCTTGTTTTGCTTGCCTATCACAAATCTAAACACAATATTTTCTCATTCTTGGGCCTGTATCAATTTCTGACAGTACAATTGGAGGCCAGCGCCCGGAGCGTATTGTCTTGAGGAGCTTACCAAGGAAATCGAGAGTTTGGTCAGCAGTTGTAAATATCCTCCCATAACTGAGTTTGTTTGTTCTGCAGTGCGCTCCGGCGTCACGGGCTGTGGGACACCCTGGCACCAGGTTACTGGTGGGAAAGATTCTCTGCTCAGATAAGGATGGGAGTAAACTCCACCCACAGCAATGCCACAGAAAAACCTCTGATTTATCCATTAATTGCTTTAAGGGGTGGTGAGTGTGAGTACAACAATGGGGTATTGACAATAATATGCCTTGTTGGCAGGAAAAGGGCTTTCCCCTTGCTCGGAGGCTTTAATGCGCTTCTTCTTGGAATTATTAAATGTTTGCAAATCCTGCACTGGCTTGGGGATGAAAAATGAAAGACAAGTACCCAGCAGAGAAACCGCACATTGGGATGGCCTTTTCCTGGTTGGGATGAAGCAAAATGCTCCTCTCGCTCTGCAATGCACCCAGCGCAGCAGGCTGGAAGTCCACTTGTGATGGAGCTTGTCTTGAGGGACTTTTTTAGAGTTTTTTAGGTTGCTTTTTGTGACTTGCTGCTTATTTGTAATTCAGAGTGTAAATGGTGTCCTGGGTCCTCAGCGAGCACTATTTGTGAGATAAGAATGGTTTACAAACCCCAGCTATTTTCTGAAAGACTGCACATGAAGATTGGCAGAAGCTGGGTTTCAGACAGCAAGGGCTGTTAGGAGAGCAGACCTGGCTGCTCTGGGTCCGGGTGGCGAGGGAGTGAAGGTGCAGGCGGGGAGCTCAACCCTGCTGATGCCTGAGACACTGTAACTGCTGCTACTCAAATGAGAATGAGTGCTGAAATAATTGCTTGATCCTCTTTTAAGTCTTTTGAGAGAGATGGTCCTAAGTCGTGGAGTGAACCAGTGTGATGTGGTACATTGTCTGCCCACAGAGGCTGGTAAACTGAGGCACTGCTCATCATTGAGACCTCTTCAAAGATTACAACGTCCCAAAGGATCGAACTCCTCAGCAATGCCAGGCCTTTGGATATAAGTAGTAGCCAACCAGTTAGGGCTCTGCTGCTGAACCCTTGTCCCAGGGCATTCCCTGCATGGCTCAGCCTGCCCATGGTGTGGTGCTGGCAGCAGCCGCTGGCAGCGTCCCCCCAGGGCTCTGCCTGCACTGCTGGGGCCTGGCAGCACCTCCTGCTTGTGCTGGCAGCGTGGGACTGCTTTGCCTGGGGGAGAAAAGGAGCTGCTTTCTGTGCTGTTCGTCTTCACATATTTGTGAAAGATGTGAAGGGAATGCTGGAGACCACCACTGGCCAGAAAGGAGCCCCCCTGGCTCTGTGCACAGCCAACCCACAGTAGCACATTCCTCCATTACGGTTTTTCTTCCCAAAGCCCAGAATAAACAATCTCTACTCTGATTAATTGTTAATAAGTCAAACCCAGCTTCAGTGGACTTACCAGGGAGGAACTAAATGTACACACACAAGATATACCCCAGGGACCCTTGAGATCCATCGTTGTCTGTTGCTAGTGCCATGCCATCGTCTCAGACTTGTCTGCTCTCTCAAGGCCACTCGGGGTGCACATACCCCCACGGGCAGGTTTTCAGGGCTTTGCTTTCAGACTGAAATGTCTTCTAAAGAGGCTTTCTGTTTCACTCTGTCAAGCAGATGAAAACCTTTCCAATGCTACAACAGTGGCCATTGCAGGTGATGGGTAGCAGGCTACAGTCCATCAACAAGTCATGATCAGTAGATATTTACCTACTGGGAACTTAATTTCACTATATGTTCCCTTGCTAATGAATCAGAGGTTCAAGTATGTTCTCTGTTACGCAGCATGAATCTAGAAAGCACACCAGTCTTTCCATTAAATTAGTTTATGCTGTGAAAGTTAGTGGAGTTGTTCCAGATTTGCACTGACATAATTGAGAGCAGAATAGGGCCCAGAAGCTTGTCTGACAGCAGCTAAGTCAGTACCACTTCATGTGACCGAACCAGAAGGACTGTGAGCAACTTGCTCTTTGTTGGTTTATGACCAACCTGGACCACTGTAAATGTTGCTTCTCCACCTGGTGCCTAAGGTGTTAAGAAGGTGCCTCAGTCCAGCAGTTTCTTTAAAGCCCTTGTGAAAGGCTGCAGTAAGATGTTATGTACATCAGCAGACAACTTGATCCCAAAACACTGATGGGTACCTATGGGAGAGGAGTTGCTGAGAGGCACTGTAACCATTACCACAGGTAAAATTGGCTGGTGGGCTTGTGCCGTTGAGCGCTGGGAACAAAGTTACCTGTCTTGGGTCAGCATGCAAACATATAAACATCTGAGTTCTCAAAACCTGCAGCATCTGATGGGGTGGGCAGAGATGCAGGACCTGCTCCGCTCCCTTTAATGTTTGTTGGTGGGAATCTCTCACAAACAGCAGGAAATAAATTATGCTGTAGATCTGGTATCGCGGTGCTGACTGCTGTGAGAGAGCAGATATCCGAGGTTTGTGGGGAGGAGAGGCTGGGCATGTTGTATATCTTTTAAAATGCCTATGGTTCAAAAAGGCAGGGCTCTATTGTTTGTGTGTTGAGCAGAGGCTGTTCCCTGGAGGATATCCTGTCTGAGACCACCCTGTGCCAGTCTGCTTCATGGCTGTGGAGGGGCTGGATGGTCAGCATGAAAAGAATTGAATTAAGCCTTGTAAAAGCAGTGATTTATCTGCAGGGGTGAAGCGGGCAAAGAAAGACTGAAATTTTGCCCCTCCTGTTGAGTTTTTAGCAGTGTGCCCATCGCTGTGCTCCTTAGGGCATCCCTACAGACAGCTGGGCACCCATGGTGCCTGCATAGGTGTGCAAGGATGTTTCAATAGCGGTGTTTATCTGCACTGTCTGCTGTGGGGAATGTGGCCTCAAAGGGAAGCACTCAACCGCAGCAGAGTGAGCGAGCCCTGGCTGAGACTGTCCTTGCCTTGTGGTGCCATTTGGAAATGCTCTGGGAAAAGATGTTTATTCCTATGAAACTGCTCTGCTCGAGGAGTTGTGTTGTAACCCAGCTCTGACATTTAATCTGCCCTTGTAGATCTGAAACAGAAAATATATTTACACTAAACAATGCACAGGGTTATTTTCTACATGGAATTCACAAAAGACAGGACAGATTTGCTCCTGCTGAATTCTTCCAGCAGTAGTTTAAAAGGATGTGCTCTGCCGTGAGCCAGTGTGGTCCTTGGAGTGACAGATCCATGAAGAGATGCCTTCAGATAGAGCATCTGATGAGGCTCTGGGCAGTCTGGGCTCCTTGCCCATCCTATAACTTGCCCTTTTAATGCTGGTGCTGCCAGTTGCACCAGCAGAGTTATGCATGTGGGGATGTGGGGTGTTCCCAGATAGTAGGGGATGGTTGGGAGCTTGCTATGGGATGGGAACATGTGCTGGGAGGGTGGCAGCAGCCAGTCTATTCCCATCATCTCTCTGTAAACAGGAGGCAAATGGTTCTCATGCATCTTTTTCCAGTGAGAAGTACAGATTTGGTGACATCAGGATGTTTTCTGAGCCTATGTTGTGTTTGCTGAAGCTTTTGTTTAGATTTTTAGGTTTTTCTCTAAAAATAACTTCTAACATTCTCAGAACTAAGGTGGTGGAAAGGATGGGGTGGTGGAAATAGCTTCAGCATTTCCTCCAACTGAGTCATTAAAAAAATAAATAAGGGAAAATTTAAACCCCCAAAATTTGAAATAAAATATTTGGGGGGCTTGAGTTATTTTTTTCTGTAAATCCAAAATATAATTTCAATCTTGCCACCTCCTTACAAGTGCAGACATTGCCATCTGCTCTGACATGCTGGCACAGAGGTGACCGCTGCCGCTCGTCTCCAGCAATGCTTCCAGGAGGGCAGAGGTGAGGGATCAGCCCTTGCTTTTGCAGTTAAAGCTCCATTTGCTGAGTGAGGCCACCGGGACGTGGCGGTGCCCATCACTCTCTCCCGGCCAGCAGCCGCAGAGCTGCAGCCCACAGTGAATTAGCTTGGCCCCGAGGGCAAAAATGAATCTGTCCTTTCCTTTGCTTTCCCAGTCAAGTTGGTCATCATTAAACTCTCCTGACCTTAGCTTGTTCTGTTAGCTGGATGCTGGTTCCAACATCAGGGCAATTGGAGAGGGTTTGTTGTGGTAACCAGTTGTAAACCAGGGCCCCGCGATGAACCTTCTCGCCAGAACTTTCCTCGGGGCATTTTTGCTCTCCCATCCAGAAAAACAGATGGTCACTGTCCTCCCCTCTGCCTGCAGAGATGCATCACTAATTACACGGGGGGTGGGTCCGGGTGTGTGTGTGCAGAAAAGTCAGACAAGAATAGGCAAGAATTTGGAGTATGCTGTCTGCAGAAGGTGGAAAAAAAATCTATTTGCTGCTGTTTGGCAAATGCGAGAGGGGAAGGGGCACACAGGCCAGTGCTGCGGTCCTCCCCTTGGGCTGCACCAGCAAGGATGTTGCTTCTGCAGAAGCCTTAAAAGAAGTAACTTGTTTCAGCACTTCATTTGGCTACAAGGTGCTCTGGAATTGGCTTTTAATGAGCTGAGAAGACTTGAGGTCTTCTGTGCCCAGGCTTGGTACTCACCAGAAATTCAGCTCTTGTTTTGCTATTTACTTCCACGAGCAAACTAGAAACATGAGCAAGGCAAGATTGTAAACTGCCTGCTGGGGAGTTTGCCCATGATGTTGCAGAGCTGCAATTCCCACAGGACACCATCCTGGGGATATGGATGGGCCATTGCTGTGTGGTTTGAGGAACAACAGGAGGTCTGGGGCTCATCTCCTTCTACCCAGCATGGACACGGTACCACATGTCCTTAATTCTGGCGGGTGGATTACGATGAGGTTACTGCAAATGCTGACTCATTTGGCAGCTGGACACAGCTCATGAGTCACCATGAATCACATCCACTGCATCTTGGGGTGCATCACTGCTCTTGAAATCTTTGATGTGAGCTATACGTATGATTTCTTGGAAATGGTTCCCCTTAATTAAATCAAAGGAAAAGAATCACTGGAGTTCAGAGCCTCAATTAGCAGGAAAAGCAAACTCCAAATGTAAGTATTTAAACCCATCTCTGGCAGGACACACTGAGCTCTGCTTCATGCAGACAGGACTTTCCAAAGGGCACTGAGTGTTGAAAATGTCACTGGTCACAAAAATTGTCTCAATACAGCTTAGAGATGACCAAAGACAAGCAGCCAAGCTCAGCTTTTCCTCGCACAGCAGCTCTGCAGGCAGGACTGCCATAGGCTATAGGTGTATGATCAGGGAAAGAACTTGGTCCCTGTGGTCTGCTCCAGAGGCCAGCGAAAGCATTCATGAAAATCCCAGTTCTTTCAGCTGACTTTTGCAAAGGTTGCAGGCAAGAAAGTATGCTAATTGACTAATTCAGCAAAGCACTTAAGCACATACTTGAAGCTGGACAGTTTTATAAGTGCCTTTATGAGTGGGAGCCAAGACAACCAGGGAACACAGCAGATCATTCTTCCCTGGCCTAAAGTCAACAGTGACTTCGGCACATTCAGTACAACAGGCATCTTCAAATCCTGTTTCTTCTTTCCCTTCCCTTGTAAGACAGGGAGCTTCCACATCTTGTGCAGAAGCCCAGTTAGACCTTGGTGAGTGGTGCATCCAATACTGTAACCTGGCAAGAAAGGCCAGATTGACTTCTGTGGCTTCCACTCTTCTCTGAGTTTTGGTAACTCAGTTCCTCCACATTTTTCTTAGTTTCTTCCTCTGGTTCAGCTTCAACTGGAGTGGGAGAGCTGGATAAAGCCTTTAGCAAAAGTCTGTGCCCTGGACAAGCACTGGGGCTGCCATGTGTTTCTCCTGAGTGTGCATGCATTCATGACTACAAGAAAGAGGCAGTTACACATCTCAACTAGAAGATGATAAATACATTTTCCTCTTTGATATTTTACTATGGATTATTAGTTTCATTAATAAATGCCTTCACTTCTTCCTCTCAAGTGGAATGTTCTTGACTAGGTAATTTTGGTTTGGGTGGTGGCTTATTTTGCACAACAGCTGCTAGGAGGCAGCAAAGGCTGTAAACCAGCCATAAATCCAGGCTGTCAGTCCTCTGTGCCTCGTTGTGAAAACAGAAAAAAGATAATTATTCAGCTCTCTGCTTTGTTGGCTCCACTTTCCTTCACTTGAGGCCATTTCCTTTTGCAGTTGAGTTAAGCCATCCAGGGAGATGACTCCTGCAAGAGGAGCTATACTTGGATCAGCACATCTCTGATTTTGACACTTTTAGTATTACATGTTATTGCTTTTAGTGCTTTTTTTAATCATGGGAAAAAAGTGCATAAACTAGGAAAAGCTAACTGGTCTCCAAACAGTACACATCAGGTGATACCTGAATTATATTCTCCAGCCCAGTGTGTCAGACCATGCCACATCTAAACTTTTTAAGAGGATCTGCTCAGGGACAGAGCCTTTCCCTCAGTGATTTTGCTCAGAAAGAGACACCAGAATTCCCTTTTAGCTTCTTGTCCTTGGAGTACAAATCCACAGTGAGCATCTGTGAGATGCATCAGTCCTTTAACCCTCACTGTGATGAAGGGCTGGTGGAAAAGCTGTGTGTAGGAAAGCAGGAGTTGGGGAAGCCTGGCTGATCCAGGGTCCAGACCTCTTCCAGCACAGTTCTGTCTGTGAGGGTGAGCTGGGATCAGGAGCTGAAAGTGGGGTTTTAAGAAGTGACTCTAAAGAAGCCACACAGCCTGTGTTTGATGTGTGATTTGGTGAGCCCAGACAGTCTTTCATCTCTCCTGTCGCAAAACAAAAAAACAAACCAAAAAAGAGAAAAGTGTTTGGTGAGCAAGAAAAATGGAGCAAGTTATTGCCAGTAAGTAAAGGAAAATAAAACCAAATGGGCTTAAGGGATACCAGAAAAACAACCCTCTGCATTCTTCCTGCCAAAGAGGCAGGCACACTGTAGGGGACTGAGGCATGTGACTCCTGCCAGGGCTGGTGTGGGTTGTGTGGTTGTCTCCTGGCTGGCTGCAAAAATCACTTCCAATATGAATGTCAGTGGAGATGTGTAAATTATGGCAGGGAAGACAGCCCGGCCGAGTTTGCAGCCCTGGTCCAAATGAAGATGTTATTTCCTACTATGCTTGAAACCCTCTTGTTGCCACTGGTAAAATACTCTTAGGTTGACATTCACATTGTATTCAGTGTGAATCTGGAATCTCAGAGGAGCCCCTCTGCCCACCTCCAGGCCAAGAAGGGACCTAGCTGCTGTTTTATCAGATTGCAATTACATCAGCATCTTGATGGTTGGATTTAGGATTTCCTGCTAGTAGAAGTGTGTTGGTGTTAACGGGCCGGTGATCAGGAGACAGGATTGAGGGGGGCATTGCCACAGCAGCCATGCAGGCCTGGGACACAGAGCACACCCCGCAGCAAGCCCAGAGCGCCTCAGCTAGGAACCTTCAGGCAGAGCGGTGGCTTTTTGCAGCGTGGTTGGAGTCACTGTATCATTCCGTGTGCAACTTCTGGGAAGAAAACCCCAGGCTGGTGGTGCCATGGATCAGCAGTGATGCATTGGCATCAAACCCTCACCCACGGCTCACAGAGTGCTGCTACATCTCCTCTGGCATGTGGTAACTGGCATGTGGCAACCCGCCTCTGGCCAGAGCTTGGGTTTCTGCATTGACACACACTGCTTGTGCCCAGCTGAGTCATCCCATCTCCACACTTTGCTCCATGGCACGTGGGCAGGAGAGAGCTTGTCCTTTGTCCTCATCCTCTGGCTATGCCACACAGGAGGGAGATTGTTTTGCAGTTAGCTGGGGCTGACACCACTGTGACTTTCCACCACACAACCAACACTTCAGACTTGCCCAGACATGGATATCGGTTTGGGTTACAAGGTGTGCACTCGAGGCAGGGCAGCTGTGCTGGTCCGGCTCTGTAGGTGACTGCTTTTGTCCTGGGGTCAGGAGAACCTCGGCCCCTCCTTTGACTCAGAACTGTGTTTGCAGGATCAAAGTAAGGCTGAAATGTGAGCGACTCTGAGGTTGCCATGCTAACAGCCACTGTCATCTGTTTGGGAACAAATGCAAACTGTTTGGCCACAGAATACATATATTTTATATGTGTGCATGAAATTACAAAAAAATTACTAAAACCAAACCCCTCAATTTTTATTTTTTAACATTTCCAAACGTTTTATGCTGTCTATTCTGTTGCAAAGTGCTGGGACTGCAAGTTCGATCTTCCCTGGATTGAAAGGAATGAATGCCTCACGCAGGCTTTCACATGCTCCTTTTCTCAGTTTGTGGTTGTTGAGTTCAGCATTTTTGGTGTGTATGTTTGCAGGAGTGATTTGCTGATTTTTGCTCAGGGCTAGCTCAGTTTCAGCTAGGAGCAGGCCAAGGAGGATATGGGTTTGGTTTTGCAAAACCTCATCAGTGACTTTCAGTTTGCTAATCCAAACTCAGGACTAAAGGGTGGCTTGGGTCCAGCTTCCAATTTGTCTAAAATGAAGTGACTGAAAACCAAAGCTGACATTTGGGAGCATGTATCTCCTTTTAACCCTCTCTCACTCTGTCGTTTTATCTTCTCTCTGCAGAAAGAATGGGCAGGACACTTTCTAAATGATCATCAAATACCTGAAAGTTTTGGGTGGCATCGTTTTTGACATAGTGCTTTTTTCCTGATTGTGTCTTATTTCCTGCTGGTGTCACTTTCTGCAGAGCTCAGTGGCACACTGCTCTGGAGTTGTAGCTGCTGAGAGGAGTCTCAGCGTAGAGCAGATTTGCATCCAGAGCAACATGGGGGGGGTGGGACTGTGGTGCCTCTGATACTAAGTTTGCTTATGCCCAAGGAAGAGCCCAGGCTGTCCCTGCAGACATGGGTGAGCACCTGCAGTCCCAGCCACACAGCCTCTCCCCAGACCTCTTAAACCTGGGGTGTAACTGGGCAAAGGGACATTGTCCTGTTTTATGGCAGGGAAACAAGTCTGAGAAGCAGAAACAGTTTGCCTAAGGAAATGTGGCAGAGCCAAATGCTGAATTCTGGGTTTCTACCTCTTTTTCTGCTCCCTCTGACACAGGCTCACTGGCCTCGGGGCCACTGCTTGGAGGGGGTACAGGGGACAGCTGTGATTTCAGCCCCGTTCAGTGGCAGAGGGATCCTTTAAGCTCCCACATAGACAGGCAGTGCACAACAAAACCCTTGGGGCCCTTTTTTTCCCTCATCTCTCCTGAGTACACTGCTGCGTGAGCAGAGCAGAGCCCTCCACACAGTCTGTAGCCTGTGGTGGGGAGCAGCTCAAACAAAAGAGTTTGTGTCAGAGGACTTTAATTTCCACTTCAGCATTTCAGATTTCCGAGAGCCTCCAAAACACAGTGCTGGAGTGTCTGCGAGTGAGCATGAATTGAACATCTGGTAAAGGTTAGGGTCAAACATATAAATGGGGGAAGCACAGCACATTTCATTAAAATCCTCAATCTGTGACGTCAATTGAACTGATCAAGCCCTTCTGCGTTGCAGTTAGGGAACCATTAACTTTATGCAGTGGAGAGTGTTTATATGGAAAATATGAAACCAGGAAGTTTCTCCTGATTGTGATATTAAGGCTATCGGAGGAACTCACTCTCTTTTTAAACTCTACTTGTTGCTTTTCCACCCTGTTCCCCTAACACCAGCCTCTTCCCTAGTCCCTGTGGGTGCCACTTGCCACCTCCTTGCCAGCTGAGCTGCTGTTGCTGCCTTCAGCTTCTCATGGACTTGGATGCCACAGGAGCCCGTGGAGATGAAATCGGTCACCCCATTTTGCAGGGAGTTGTGCAAGGCAACTTCCTACCACACGTGCACAGATTGGCCATAGTCCAAAGTACACTTGGAATAACTAAGATTTGGTTTAGGAGTGTAATAAAAAATAGCTTCCATGGGAACAAAATTTCTGCTCTTGCAGTTGTTTAAAAATCAAGACATCAAATATCAGGGGATTGATGTATGACACCCCGGTGTGCTCACAGAGCACTTCAGGTTGCTGGTCTTCTGCGTAAAACATTAAAAGCTTTATGTTTTTCTCCAGTAGTTCTGATTCATTCAAAGCCTGTTTTGTTCCTGCCAGGCAAGTAGGGGTCCTGATTTCTGTGCTCCAGAAAAAAAAAAAAAAAAAGCTGCCATTGAATAACTTGATTACGGTGTCTGGTTCATGGAAGTCTGACCAGCAGTAAAACTGGAGGCATTTGTTATGTGCCCCAGGACACCTTCTCCCTCAGCAGCTCTTCCCTGTTGCACTGCTATCCCACTGGGATATGCTGCTCTATTTCACTTGTGACTGCTCATGGTTGAGCTTCTTAAGTTACTGTGATAGCACCAGGGTAGGGGGCATCTCCTGAAGGTCAGATAGGACTTCGTGCTGGCACCTCCCTAGACCAGGCATCTGCCTTTGGGGATGGTGTGCTATGTATCTCCCTCTCTTGGACCATATCCTGCAGGTCCTCTCCCAAGACCTGAGCATGCTCAGGACAACAGAGCTGGGAAGTGCTGGGGCAGATGTCTGCCTTTTGACAGCCTTCAAGCAGGGCAGGAGGGGCTGCATTGCTGGCTGGGTGTATTTTGTTGGCTGGCTGCGATTTACTCACAGCTACAGGTTATGCACCTTGGTCTTGAAGAGTAAAATAAGAGCAGTTACTTCTGATGTGTCCCAAAATATCTGCAGCTGTCTGGGGTGGGACAACTCATTTAGGACAGTGCATCAAGGGCCTGTCTCTATCTTCCCACAGGGACCTGACCCATATTCCAAGAAAAACAAAATTAGGAAAGAAGCAGCTCCTTCCCTTTTGGTCCCCAGGGTATTTGCTGAACAAAGACAAGGATGGGGGAAGAGAGTCTGTGCTGGAACTAGGAACAGGTGGATTTCTCCCTTCTCCTTCCTCCTTTCTCCCTCTGTTTTCAGGTGATTTAAAAGCTGCTGATACCCTACAGCCAGGCTTGGATTTCATCCTCTCAGCAGCTAAGTGTTCCAATCACACATCAAGTTTGTGGCTGTGGTAGGAAGCGAGCTGCTGTGTTGTGGATCCTTCAGCTTGAGTATCAATATCCTTTTACCCAGTCCCTTCTGTCCTCCTTATTTTTTCTCACATCTAGCAAGAAGGGGCTTTGATCCCTTGTCTTAAATCCTAGATATATATTTCTGTTGCTGAAGTCTTTTCTTGAAATTCTCTTACCTCAAAGAGATAATTGAATGTCAGTCACTGCACACACCTTGGCAGTGTTAGTCATGGGCCTGCTCAACCTTGGATTTCTTGCAGAAAGGCAAACTCTTCCTCCTTGAAGAAGAGGGGTCCCTGCAGGTGGGCTTTTTTCATTTTCCTTCTTTTTAAACTTGAAAGAGTTTTTGTTTAACTTCTGAGCAAGCTCTTTGCTTTCAGTGACCTGATCTCAGGCACACAAACCAGCTGGGAAAACATCAGAGCTGTAAAACCAGCAGTCTAGCAAAGTCACGACTGAAACCATGAGAAAAATGGGTTTCTTGCCTTGCAGCTGGGTGGTCCACATAGGGCCTGAGCGTTGTGCTGAGTCTTGTGAAACTGAACACACCTCTGAGCAGAAATATCTTCTCTGCAGGATCAGGCATCTCATTTACCTCCTGTTACATCCCAAGACTTTTCCTGAAGCCATGTGCTGCTGCTTTAAAACTGTCCTTTGTGAAGCTGAAGAACAAGTACTGGGGGATGGCTACAGATTTCCACTTAAGATATGAGGATTTGTGGCCTCTTACAAGGTTTCAGCCTTGGATCTGAAAACCACATTTTGATGTCAGTCCATCCCCAAAGAATGGCTTTGTTCAGTCAAACTCTGATGGCAGCAGCTGCGGGTATTGCCACAAAAGACCCAGGAAAGCAACACACCCTGGTGTCACAGACTCGTCTGGCGGCCTGAACTTGTGGTGGCCTTCAAGGAGGATTGGACTCGGTGATGTCCAGAGTTCCCTTCCAAGCCCTACCATTCAATGATTCAATGCTTCAGCACAGCTGATCTGACTCTCTGCCCTTGCAGCTGGTGTCAGGTCACACAGATCAACCCACACACACGGGAGCAGTGTACTCCTTCCTTGCTGTCTTGTGCTCACCTTGTCTCCAAGCACTCAATAGAAAGGAGAGAGGATCTCAAGAAAGTGGTGGGAAATATAGAAAGCTCTAAAGCAGAAATGCTCTATCTGTGAAAAAAACACATCCTCTGTGCTTTTTCCTCATGGATCTGACCTTTAAATCCTTACGCTCACAGACATACACTCTCACACAAGGGAGCCATTCCCTTCATCACTGGTAGTACTGTCCATGCCTACTATGGGGCTTCATGTCCACAGCTTTGTGGTTCAGGGCCATGCAGTTGGGGTTGGGATAACAGGCCAGTGTGGACCGTTCTAGACCTCTGTGTGGTTTCCTTGAAACAGTGTAAAGGGGCTGAGGGGCAGATCCTCTCCCCTTGCCGCAGCTGCGAAGCCTGAGCATCCATTTGATGAGGCCAGGCACAGACCTTATTTTCAAAAACATCTACATGGAGTTCTTGAGGTCGTGATCCAGGATGGGTCAGCCAATGTGCTGTTTAAAAAGCATTACAGTATTCAAAATGAAATAATTTTTCTCCTTTGAATCACAGCAAACAACTGAAGTGCTTCCAGACCAGAGCAAACTGTTTGAAATTGGATATTTAATTTGTTTTGTGTAGTTTAGCACTGAGTCTCCGCATTGTTCGAGCAAAAATAAATAAATAAATAAACCTTTCAAAGTCAGAAGGATTTGCCAAACATAAGAATATTATTTTGCACTCTGATTAGCTGATCTGTCAGAATAAGGATGAAAACAACACTTGGCTGCATTCAGTTTACTGAGTTTACTGCCCAGTCCAGGACAATGCTGTTGGTGGAGTTCAGACTTTTCACTACCAGGAGGTTCAGCCACCACTGCCCAGCTATAGCCCTCAAGTTAATTGAAGTGTGCTCAGTGAAGTGACACCAGAGAGGAGGTTGGCCTATACCATCTTACATCACACAAAGTTTACCTTTGGTTTGGTTGTCTCCTCTCTGCATTGATCGGGTTTGTGTGGGTGGCAGCTGCTGGAATCCATCACTGACTCACAAAGATGGCACATAGCTAACAGTTTGACTAGAACATCACCGTCCCAAAGGACTATTGATTATCTGAACGGCTAAGAATTAAACAAAAGACAAGTTTGTTACATTAAATTCAAAACAGTTGTCTCCACCGAATGACCCAATGTACAGTGAAGTGCTACCAGGTAGTTAATAACACGCCTGAAAGCATGAAGAGAAGTAATTTCATTCACATGTGTATCAAGATGGATCCACTTGAAGATTTGGCAAACCAAGGCTTCAGCAGTCACTTGGAAACAGGAAACATTATTGTGTTTACATACAAGATTTTCTACAGGAGTAAAGTAGAAATAAATGCTGGCAAAACCAGCCATGAGCCTCTGGCTGCAACCAGAGCAGCCAAGGGACCCTAGAGACAAAGATGCACACACCTGTGGGGCTCTGCCCATATGTGCTCCCCCTTTGGAACTAGTTTATTGACTTGTGGGATGATGTAAACAGCTGGCTGTGGTTTTGTGGAGTTAGAATTCATTTCTGTATCTACATTGCAAATTGAGTTCCAGATTGGAGTGGATCTCATTTGTGGCACTTGTATCCTACCAGTGAATTAAAATGTAAAAATTCCCATTTTTAGGGAAAAGCAACCTGAACTATCGGGGCAGAGCTCAACCAGAATTTTTCAACAAACCATGTGAAACTCTAAGCAGTGCCTGATTTCAAAAGAGGTGCATTTTGGCAGGAATCCACAGAAACAGGTCTGTAGAGCATCACAGGGGTTTTGGGGAGCTGGGCTCAGCTCTGCAGCTCTGGGGAAAGCTCAGGGCAATTACATCCTCATTTCATGTTGTGCTTGTGAACATTTGCATGGTGACCTTCCCACCATCTTGAGTTCTGCTTCAGCTCAAGGCTCTTTGGTCAGTTGAAGGACACATTCAACTTGAATTCAATTGAGTTTTCATTCAGAAAGGTTTCGTTACATTGACAAGAACAGAGCAAAACCAGAATATTATGAATTAGGAATAAGATGTCCGATGAATGACATCAAACCTTGACTGAAGCTAAGCCTACAGTGATACACAAAGAGCCAGAAGACAGATAGGAACTGCAGAGGAAGCCAAAAAGGAACAATGCAGCAATGATAAGATAGCAGCTGGGAGAGAACAATGCAAAAAAGATTAGGGCTAAATTTGCAGGAGAAAACTGTGCCTGGTGCCAAGAAAGAAACCTGAGCAACATGGCAAGACTGACTCCAGTATATTTGTTGGGTCTAGGTGAGAGGGAGAGACCAAGTGTCAGGAGCAAGAGTGGACGGACGATACGTGAGGCCCAAGCCTCCCAACAGCCTGGGGATGCGGTTCCCTCCTCGTCAGAGATGAAGAATTCCCAGGAAAAGTCCCTTGCTGCAGACTGAAGCTCCACTTTTGTCCAAGGGAATACAGAATCAAAAAGTGGGTGTGGGAGAAGCAGAGAGAGAAAAAAGACAAGCGTGGTGGTAAACAAAGTGGAAGTGGGTGAGGCAGGGGAACAGGATTCGGTTCAGACTGACACATCAGTTATTTATTACTGTTTGTATCCCGATATCTTACATCTGAAAAGGAAGGCAAAGGCTTTGTCCTCAAGGGCCGGTTATCTGCGCCCAAGGGCGGCTGGCAGCAGCGTTGTTCCCGTGACGAGGGACCACGTCCCTGTGATGGAGATGGCGCCGGGTTGACCTTGTGCGTCAGCCGCGAGGTGTGGCAATGGGAATGGGAGCTCAGGGCACTGGGATGGTGATGGGCTGCTGTCACATTTAACTTTTCCCTGCAGGCAAATTAATTAACTAAAAGAAACGTGGGTTGCTGTGAAGGAGGGAAGAAAGCGGTGACAACACTGGTTGGGTTTGAACATAGATGGAATGGCAGAGTTCAAGGAGTCCATCTCTATTCGGCAAAACACGTACGCACGTGCCTAGCTGAAGGCACTGAACACGTCCTGCAGCCTTGCCTGAGGATTAGGTATAAGCCTTTTCTGTTTTTCTGAATTAAACTGACGCTTTAAAAACTTTATGAACTTGAAATCAGGGACAGCAAAGCCAGTCTTGCTCTATTTTTCATATTTGTTCCCAGACACTTGTTGGCAAAATTGAACTCCCTGTACTCTTACAAAAGAAATCTAGGACATAATTATTTGAATAGAGGGCTATATGTGATAAAAATCTGTACCACAACATCTCCAGCCAAATGATTGACGTGTACATTTCTGTCCTTCCATTGATGTAACTTTTCAATTTCCTGTTGATGTCTAAGCTTGATTTATTTTTCCATTTATTTGGGTTTTACAAAGAGCACTAAAGAGCTTGGCACTTGGGTCTCTTTTTTTCATCAGTTCAACCCTCTTGGTCCTCGATCACTTCATTGTTTCTACAAACAATGAAAAAGAGAGATGGAAAGAACAGCTGTGAACAGCTGGTTTGTTCACCAGGTGTCTGACCAGTATTCAAGTATCCTCTTTGGAGGGAGGCCTGTATTCCCTGAATAAAAGTGAAATTCAGAGTTCACTTTATTTTCTGCTTTCACGCTTGATATGAGACAGATTTGCAGAGGTTCTAGCACAGAGTTGGAAAAATCAAAACAAACAAGACAAGCTGATTCAGGAAACCTCAGGGGTTTCTCTCTCTGGTTGTACCCCAGCTAAATTGAGCAGAGACCTCTGCAAGACCATCTTAGGCAGAGTTTGTCAAGTTATTTTTAGAGAACCCTTCCTCTTCTCATCATTGAACTCCTCTCTGTCTTCTTCACCCAACATCATATTCAACAAAGCAGTGGTCAGGAGGTAGAGCTGGTGACCACTGTTTTTTTCAGGCAGTGGCTTGCTCATTACTGTGGTGACTCTTGCATTTTATTCTGCTGGCAAACCTACACACTTGGGCAAAAAAACTCTACCTATTCCCAGCTCATAAAAGTCCTTTGGTTCCTTGAAAAGTAGTTACATGTTACCAGTTGTCTCAAGGTAGCAGAGTCTTGAAAGCAAATGAAGAAAAAGCAGATTGAATTCATAAGCAAAACTGATTTATTGCCTGCAGATTTGTAACATGATGAGACCAGCTCTCAAACATGCCCCAGGAATAGTGATGTATTCCTTACATCCCGCTCCACAGAGGTTTATTCGAGGCAAACAGAAAGAGAGGCAAACACACACATGCCACTCTGAGGAAAGACAGACAGATTTTGTGCCAAACAGAACTGGGGAACTGCTCAGCAGCAATGTCTGCAATGGCAAAAATTGGTGTGCAGCACTGCCAAAAATTGGAGCCATCAGTTCCCGACCTTCTCTCTCTCAGCCTGGGTGCTGGAATTTCTCCTGTGTGTCTGCAGCACCTGACTTTTCTGGGAGGTCACCTAAGGGTGCCAGCACCTATTTTCCTCTTCAGTGCTGCAGCTGTGCTGGTGAAGAGGTTACATCCCCAGCACATCCCCAGCTATTTGGCGCACCAAGAGCTTCTTGCTCACACGCTCCAGCTGCTCCAGTCATAGACAGCCAGATCAGCAAGATCCTGATTTACTGGAAATAAGGAAGGAAAGAACATAGCCCTTAATCTTCATAAGCAATAAAACAAGAAGCTGTAATTCTCTAAACCAAGAAGCTATAGCTCTCACTTTGTGATTTCTCATATTAAGTGCTTTACTACCTACCTAATTGTATTTCTGGCAGCCACAAAGTAGTTAATAGCCCAAGTTTGGCTAAACACACTTCTGAGCTGATGTCTGTGTGTGGCTAAAGTCACTCCATCTCAGCAAAACGTATGAGCATGTACTGCAGTGCCAGGGGAATAAAGGAAGTGTATCCTTAAAGACTTGGCTAAAGTTACTTGTGCAGCACCAAGTCAGGATAGTGGAAAGGATGGGATAGTTTACATGGTGTAATTTTGACTTTGATCCTTAAAACTCAGCTGGGGTAAGCAAAAAGAGATTCACTGAATTTGATGCAAGCACGTCTATATCACTCTGATTTTATGTCTGCATTATCTTTATTAGCCCTGGCAGGAGATTTGTTACAGAACAGAAGACAAACCAAACAAGCAGCTCAGCTCCAGCAGAACTGAAACCAAATTTGAGTCTGCTTTACCTGTGCACGACCCACTCCAGCAGGCTTGCATTCAATATCAAACATCTTCATTTTCTTCCCCATGTTTTATGTCATTTCACCATTAATAATGAGAAGGCATTCGCATTTGCTTATGTTTCTCAAGCAGCCAAGGACAAGTGGACCAACTAAGTATTACACAGCACATCAAACTAGATTTGCTACAGTTTGAGGCAGTTTTGTGTGCTTGCTCATCTCATGGGTGCAGCACTACCAACAAGGTGTCTCTTGGCTGGTTATATGTCAAAATCCTCACATGCTGCCTTGGCTGTCATTGGAAAGTTACCTAGGGATGAAAAATAAACACATTCCCCTTCTTCAGTTATTAATCTTCCATAGGTTCTCACCCTACGGAATGACACTGACTAATACACACCCACACTCTGTTGATATCAGCTTAGTTATGTTGATAAGGTTACAGAGACTTATCTCACGTGAAGATTTGGGCCACGATCTAAAATCACATCATGGGGTTTAACTTTCACATCAAATCTGCCTTCCTGGTTAACAAAAAGTCAATTAAATTTTAAACTATTCTATACGAATGTTCAGCATCACTTGAATTACATGCTACTGGAGATCATGAAGAAGAGTGCTGACCACCACATTTCCTGAACCCACTGGTTAGGACAGGGCTTCCTAGCCCCTCAGTCCCTTTACCATGCATCACCCTGGGCTTGTGCTCACTCTTTTATAGGAAAAATATTTTTTCTTTGCAAAACCCATGTCCAAAGCAAATATCATAGCACAGAATCAGATGTTTTGGTGTTTTGCTTCTTGCAGAACCAAACTAAGCCGGCCTTGATGCCAGCAGAGCCCTCCAGCAGGGAGCTCAGGTAGGAGGAACCACCAGCACCCTATTTCTGTTCGATACACCTCAGCTGGGCTGGGGGTTTGAGGGATGGGCCTCACCTGGAGCCCCAAGACAAAGAAAAAGCAATCAGAAAAATAGCTGATCACCATCTGCCACCTCATGGTAACTAGTTTTATTTTACTGAGGATCAGCTCCTCTCCAGCTGAGGCTTTTCTAGGAGGTTGATTTGCAGATAAAGCAAATTGGATTTAAGTTGGTATGTTGGCCTGCAGGGTATAGAAGGCTGTAGGTGAGGAGTGTTTTTGGGAATGTGTTGGCAATGCTGTCAGGCCTGCTGGGAGAGGAGCTGAAGGTACAGGGGCAATAGTCATGGGCAGTGCTTAATATGGTAGGACCTTTGTCTTGAGTTTTGGAACTCTTTCATTGAGATACAGGATATGATTAAGCTCAAGTGCCAGCTCTCTTTTTTGCCTCTGCAGGACTATTCATAGTCTTAGACATTTCCCTGACTGTTATATGTGTGAGTTTAGGGTCCCAGGAGGGAAAGTAGACTAGGTCTGGATCATAATGGCTATTTTGCATTGTTTTTTTTCTTTCTTCTTTCTTGAATTTATATTCCTTTTTCTGAAGAAGCATTTTAATAGCTATTTTCTAATGTTGTAAAGATATATTGGATGACAAATGCACCTCTGAAGCAGAAAATAGTTTAACCACTGCACTCCAATGCTTCTTGAGAGAAAGCATAGTGTAAACCCTCAACAAAAGCAGTGCAAACTCCTTTCCTTCCTCAGCATCTGAAGAGAGACGCAGTTAACTAAAAGATCTTAAACTAAAACCCTTAGTAAGCAGTGCAATATCTTGCACAGAGGAACTTGCTTAAAGTGTGGGGGTCCTGGGCACAGCCCGTGATCTCGCAATGCCACCTCCTGGGCTCGGGAGCTGCGGCAGCCGGAGCCCAGCAGCTCGTCGCTGCTCCCTGGGCTTTTGGAAGCTGTCATAAGGAAAGCAACAGCACCTACGTGTGGCCAGCCTGAGCCGGGCACGAGTGAGGCTGTGGCGATCATCTGGCAAAAGCAGAGCTGAGAGGCCTGCTGGGAAACAGGGTCCTGCAGAGTCCTGATCCGCATCTCGCACATCCCGCCGTGCTTTAGCTGCTGTGAGTTCGGGTGTGCGGTGCTGCCGCGTTGTCCTCCTGTGCTGCTGGGCTCCTCTCTGTGCCTTCCCTCTGGGTAGTTTCAGTGCTGCTAACCAGCTCCAGCCTCCTTTCACCAAAGTGCTCAAAACATCTTAAATTGTGTTTTGCGCTATAGAAATAAACAGGAAAGAGGGAAGATCTGGGTGAGCAGCTCCTTGTAGCACAGGGAGGGGGCCCAAGCCCTCATACACCCTGGCAGAGCTTATGCTAGAGGAAGGGGAGATCCCAAAAGACATAGGTGAAGTACATGTTTGTGTGTGGCCTCTTACACACACCAAGCACCCCAGAGGTGTTCCCAGGAAGGAGCTCAGTTTCTGCTGCTGGTGTCTACACGTGATGTGCGTAACAAATCTGCTGTTGTTGGATTTACTTGAGACTTGGGTGGTAGGTATGGGAGTAAAAGTGGTTTGGTTCCTGTTTGCTGTCAGATTTCTCCCTGCTGCCCTTAAATCTCTGCAGTTTCTCTCATAAATTATAACCTCTTGTGTGAGGAAGGTGAGGGAGTTGGGCAGCTGCCTACAGCCTGAAAGCATCTGCGTTTGCGGTCCTGAGCCACAGAGACGAGGCAGGACAGGGTGTTACCCAGGAGGTAGGTCTGTCCTTTCTGATAGACACCCTGTCTCAGTTCATTCATTATTCCATTTGAAATATGCTGGGATTGCTGTCATCCATATTCCCCTCTTTCACACTGCACCAGGATTGAAGAGATTTATTTCCTAGGGGCTATGTTTAGCGATGACACCGCAGTTAAGCCAATCAAGCCTGGCAGTGACAGCCACCTCGCTGGGTCACAGCTCCGAGCTGCAGCGGCTGGAATCGGGTCAGCCATGCCAGGCGTGTTGAGCAGCATTTTCTGCAGCACACAAGGCTCTGCCAGCACTCCAGCTACTCAGGCTTCATCTGGGAAGCACCAGAACTGGAAACTGCTTTTTAATTCCATATGGCTGCATCCAGCAGTGCCTGGTCCCTTTGGGATATTCTGCTGCCCTCTTGATGGGTCGCGCTTTTGAGCTGCTGTGTCTTGGATCTGCCAGCCAAATGCTCTTGTGATCAGCCCAAACCTGCTACAGTCAAAAAGAGCCATCACAACAGGGACCTATTATTTAACTGCTGTGTTAGATGAGATGCTGCTGTAGCTTCCCACAGATTGACTACTTTTTTTTTTTTCTTCAGCCACTGCCTGTAATCCCTTTGCCCCTTGTGCTGTAGTTGTTCTCAAAACAAAGCACTTGTAGCTCTCTCTCACTGGAACATCTTTCCAATAATTGCTTTTTAAAAATCTGGTGGGTTTTTTTTTCCTCAGAAGATAGAATTCTTTGCTGTTTTCAATAACCTCTGAACTTCTGTACTGTGAAATTCACAGTACAATGGCTTCAAGCAAAAATTATTAACAATATGTACATATGTTCCCTCATGTCTCATCCCAGCTGAACTGGGTGCTTGCAGAAGACATGCCTTTTGTTCAGAAGTGCCTAGAAATCAAGGTGAACAAAACGGAGCGGGGAGAAATGAGGAAGCGAGTGTGGAATTGTGTTGGTGGCCTTGGGTCTCCAGTTCTGTCCCTTGGGGCAGGCTTTTTGTCAAACACTGAATAATGGAATAGTGTAATAAATAAAGAGCAGATTCCATCTAATCCACTTTAAGAGGATGTATTGGAGGTTTTGTGCAGCCCACTGTCTCTGCACTATGGAACAGCTGGCAGAGCTGGTCTGGCCTTTGAAGGAGTTACAGCAGAGAGTAATTTTGAACATCTGGGGAGAGTGGGTCCCATAGATGGAGTCTCACCTGTTGCTGTTGGAGCCAACCAACACAAGCGCAAGGCAGCACTTAACTATGACCATCAGTCAGGCTCCTGGCACTGCCTAGGGAAGCATATACAACTTGCTTAGGTTTTTCCTAATCCTCTACAACTTCTGTGACTCATTTGCTTGGGGGAAATGTGCAGCTGCTCTCTGCAGAACTGGTAGAGCTGTCAGTACTCCGTCAGCACAGATGCCAACAGGGATTGGAACAACTTGCCTTAAGAAAAGGGTTCAGGCACAAACGGCATCCGGAGGCTGAGATGGTGAAGGATGGTCAGCTACAGAGCTGTGGCTGCAGGAGGGAGCAGGGTCAGGCAGGGGAGGACTTCAGGGCACTGACCCTGGGAGTAGCGCCAGCTTGCTGGAGTGTGGCTCCACTATAAAAAGCCTCAGTGTTGTGCAGATGAGGTTGCCACAGTGGTGTGATTCTCCTTCTCCTGGGACAGGGGTGCTGGTGGGCAGTTTTAGACCCTGGGGCATAGGAATATCAAACAGTGAACATCTGCCTTGGATATGAGCTGGGAGGAGGAATAGGTATTGGTGTCAAAGGCAAATCCCCTCATGGACACCGTTCTTCAGCGCACTGACTCCAGACGCAGGCTGCTGTCTGTGCTCTGGCTCAGTGACAAGGATCCTGGGAATACAGCAAAAGTGTAATGCAAGATCTTGTGCAAACCAGGCCCTGGGTACAGCCTTCAGGAGGTGTTTTAAAAATATTATATATTTTGACCTTAAGAGAATATTTGGAGAAGCTGCAGAGATGTAGAAACATGGAGGCTTTTCTCTCTCCAAGAGATCCTCTCTGCAGCAATGCAGAAGGTAGTGCAGTAATCTAGGACTGGATTTTACATTTTCAAAAGTCCCCCTAAAAGCTGGCATGATGCCTATCTAAATTAAACACTTAATGTCATGTATCTCCCAGCTGCAATATTAGAAATCTGAAACCAAGCTATCAGTGTGGAGGACTTTAGAGGAGACAATTCAGTTTTGGCAAGCTTGCTGGTACTAAATAAATGCAAGGGAGAAAAATCCGATAAAGTTTCTTTTGTATTTTCAGAATCCAGGCTGCCATCTGGGGACTATTTTAAAACAGTTAATCTCACATCGCTCTTAATGTGTGAACTATCTAGTATTTACTACTTTAGTACTAATTTTTTGTAGCGCAACATGATTGAAATTTAAGACCATAAGCCCTATTGACCTTCAAAGGCACTTACGCTTCTGAGGAGTTTTGGAGGGGTTTCCAGAAGAATTTCAGTTTTCCAGTAAGCACTGAAACCAAATCCCAGCCCCAATCATCATTGCTTTGGAGGGGAAGAGCATAATCAAAGGCCTTAAGCCTGTCTTGATGAATCTCAGCCTCATCTAAACTATATTGAACAGACAAATGCATGGACTGTTTCAGAAATGGCCTGTGATGTGCAGAAGACACACAACATGAGGGTCATGCAAATATGCACCTTCAGTGCTGTGGGATTCCCTGCTGAGCATGCCTCTTGGGATTACTTCTCGATACAAACTTCTCAGCTAAAGAGCCATGAGGGCAGATGGTGGGGGATGCAGCCGATATTAGCCTTAAAACAAGTGGCATGTGTTGAGGTCGACGGCAGCAGGATGGCCCCATGACATATTTCTTACAGCTTAGACGCGCCAGATCGGATTCCTGCTGACATGTAAAGCCCTTTTCCACCACTCTGGCAGTGCTAAGAGCTGGGACAGCCTAATCTCTTCCTAAAACCTTCCTATGCTGTAATGCTGACCAAAACCTTGGAGTTTTGCGTGGAAGTGGCGAGTATGCTGACGTAGCGTCTGTGGTGCTCATCAGCATCACCTCCTGACCTTCCCATCTGCCTTCCTGGTATCTTGTGCACTGGTACATCTTTGGTTTCTGGAGGAGGGGTGGTCTCTCTAGCAGAGTTTTCTGGGGAAACCAGCAAGTGCTGTGTGGGCGATGTGTGGCAGCTCTATGTCCCTGCTCACTCATCAGCTTCACAGATGTAGATCTGGAAAATGCAAGAAGCACTTGCAGGCTTTATGGCTGGGCATCCTGACACTGCTGCCAGGCAGGGCAAAGCCACAACACAAACTTCATATTTTTAGCAAGCAGAGGGTCTGTGTAGGAAAAAGAAATTAGTGGTGCCGAGGCTACAGAAATGCTCCAGTTGTGTTGTGCCTTCTCACATGTGTGAGACTCCAAAGGAGATGGAGCAGCTCATGAGAATCAGGATCCTACAGCTGAGCTTGTGCAAGGACTGTCTGGGCAGTGTGTGATAGTGGTGTGATGTGTCCCAGTAATCCCAGTATAGAATTGGCTAATAAAAGTATTTAATTCATTTTAAAAGCCCTGCTGTAACACTAGCACAGGGCAAAAAGGTCTTAGCTGAAAGCAGAACCAGGCTCATTAAATTTTGAGAAAAGTTACCTTGCAAATTACTTTCTCCCCAATGTATTTCTGTATTCATTTACTAATTACACAGCTCAGTTTTCTTCAGCCCATGAGCCCATACCCACTTGTAGAAGGGATGTTCTGCAAAATGCCTGTAGAGGAAAGCCAGTTTGGTACGTGCCCATCAAGGAAAGAGAGAGTCCCTGAGCGAGGAGGATGTTTTCCTGCCAATATAGCATTCAGATTTAGCTTCTGCCACTGTAGGCAATGTGGCATTAAAAGAAGGAGCTTAAGTTATTAAACTGAGCTGCTTTAATCATCCAGTTCAGATAAATCCATTGCTACAGAAGACCTGAGGATTAATGTATTTTTACCACAAAGCCAATACATCTATTCTGATCAGTCAGCCGTCGCTCACTTGTACATATGAAACTTCATTCTCTGGGTTTGTGCTCAGTAGTATGGGACCAAATGGAGTTTTATTTGGAGATTGACCCTGTTACCTTGAATCTCATCATTCTGGTAGCTAGTTATGTTATTTTGCTTCTGGTTTTCCTGATCTCCTGCGTGCTCTATGACTGCAGGGGGAAGGATCCCAGCAAGGAATATGCTCCTGAGGTCCCTGCAGACACCCAGCCTCCGATCCGGCTGGTGGTGATGCAGCAGGGATCCCCTGGCACCCACTGGGCAAAGGGACTTGTGTCTGCCTATGAAAACTCCTCCAACCTGCCAGGGAAAAGGACTACTGTTGTGTAAGGGGACCCTGCCTCGGAGCTCTGGTTCCTGCCGATCTGTTTGCCTCCTCTGCTATGTTTACGCTCCGCTTGCAGAAGGATAACGCATTCACTAGGTAAGTTGAGATGCCAATTTATTTGATACGGTGCCATTGCCAAGGGGGGCGTTTTGTGTTCAGCTGTGTTCTGCTCTGATACAGGCTTTCAGTCCTGCTTGCCATCCACAAAGAGACTAATTTCCATTTACGTTGTTGCTGCCTTGCAGCCCACTGGCAGTCGGATGCAGTGACGCTGTTATCCACTCAGGCACTGAAGAAGGGCCTTGGTTTAATCTCGAGTCGTGCTTGGTACTGTTTTTAATGCAGGAACACGGTGTTGTTCAACACACCCCACCCCTGAGAGGCTGAGCCGTGCTGCCCTGCAGCCTCAGTGCATCTTCCTTAGCCTGAGCAGAGTGCAAACGACCTTGGTAGGCTGTTTATCTCTCCAGTCAGAAAAGAAACACTAAGGATTTTAAGAAGATGGAGAATAGTGCCTTTCCAATAGAAGTCAGCTGCTGCTCCTATCAGAATTTAATACTTTCCATGTTGTCTGTAAGTTCCCCAGAGGGCAGTGCCAAGCCTCTCTTGGCACTTATTTTCCCTAGGTAGAACATGAGCTCTGCTCTTACGGGCCAAAGGACCCCTTGCCCCGCACAAATCCCCTGACAGGATACAATATGCTTCCTGGAAAAGCTGGGTACAATGCCTCCTGCCCAAGGGAAAGCATGAACCGGTGTAAATTTACCAGTGATGTGATAGGTGTGAGTCATCACCACCAACAGCCCCACTGAAATAGGAATTTCTGACCCTCTGCAGCTATGTGACCTATGTGCTGGCTTTCAAAGTGCATCTCCACGTGTCTGACCCTGCCTCTCACCCCCAAGCCTTCCTTCAGCTGTACCGTGTTCCAGCTGGGCCACAGGAAGGCTGTTACTGCAACTGCAGTAAATCTAATGATACCTGCATCAGCACATATTATTCTTCCCTTAATTTGCATGCTATAAGCTTAAGGCCTTTTTGGCTAATGAGGTTCTTCTGCACCTTGCTAATTTTCTCCCTCTCTGTACTTGATTGACTTCAATTCACATCTCTTGAAAGGAAATGTTTTCTTTGTCCCGTGGGTGAAGCACAAAAGGACAGAGACAAGAGGCTGTGGCTGCAGTGTTGTGTGGCTGTTCCCAAGCACAGCCAGCTCAGGACCTTCTCTGTCTTCATCAGCCTGGGCTACAAAACCCACCCAAGAAGCTGGGCAGACACTGCCTGTGTTGGTCCCTGCTACATTACATGCTGGCAGCAGCACTTTGTTACCAGTGGCTAAACCAGTTTTTAAAACTATTTTGGCTATCTGTGGCTTAGGTTGGTTTGTTCTACCCAAACGTGTCCATGATCAAGCAAAAAAAAATGAACTTTGTTTTCTGAAATGCTAAGATGGGATGCTTGACACCAGGTTATCGTGTCCCTCTAGATAGTGCTTGAGTTGTTGTGTATTATACTCTTCAGCTGGTGGATTTTAACTGGTTACTCAGGGAAAAATAGCACTGGACCCACACTATTGCAGATGTGTGTCCCATATGCTATTTTACACCATCTTAATGTAAAGTACCCACAGAGTCCTATAGAAAGGTTTAGTAAACACAGTGAGATTTACTGCCTATGTCAGGTGTCGCAGATGACTCACTGGATGCAGTGGTCCTAGTGCCTTCAGGACAGGCATTTTAAATACTTCCAGAAATAACTGCAGCAAATTTGAACCACAAATGAGCAAAGCTGTCGGCTGGATTGTATGGTTTGCATTCCAGCTGGGCAGTAACTGGCTGCCTGTGCTACATCCCCGGGAGTGCTGATTTATGCATCAGCCAGCAGAGCATCCTGGCACTGGCAAAGACATATTGAGATATGGAGTATCCTTTTATTTATCTGTATTTAAGAAAACCCCAGAACAACAGCCAGAACGGTTTGCTGATTTTCTTTTGGTTTCTAAATTCTTGAGGGTGAAGCCAGGTTTTGTTTTCAAGCTGTCCTTTGCACCTCTGCAGGTTACTGATACAACCAGGTTTGGAAGGAAGCCAGAATTGAAAGGAAGGCTCATGAGAGCTGCAGGCTTGAGTAAAACTCTTGATGTGATGCAACTGGTAATAAATCAGAAGTTGGTGGCGTGATCCTCTGCCACATATCACACTGAAGTAATTAGGTTGAATGTCTTGTTTTGATTATTTAGCACTGAAAAAGGGCAGTTAGTTCACTGCAAATTGTAGCTGCTGTGGCAAACACTTGGCAGTGACTAAGCTGCTGGTATCTTATGGCCGCTGTCACCTACGCAGGACACTGTTACCTTTCCTTGAGCTCTCCTCTCTGCCTTATCTCCAGTTGTAAACGCTTTAAAGCTTTTGTGTGTTCATACATCATCTAATGTGCTAGGAGCCTTCTCGGTGATAAGGGATCCCTGGTGTTAGAGGACAGAAATAATCATCTTTGGTCACAAGACCAGGGCGGGAGGGGAAATAAAAAGAGCCCAAAATACTACAGTGTGTGGCACAGCTGTTTTCTTTCTTGATGGTGAGATGTCATAAAATGCCACAATGCCAGCAGAAAAGCACTGTGGTTTTTTGACGAAGGTTATGCAAATAACGTACCAGTGCCATGATATGTCTGCTCTGTCTTTGACCCAGTGTTTATGTAAGTAATACTTACAGAGATAGAGACTTGCAAGGCTGAGTTAATAAATACTTTATATAGCTGAAATTCTCCAGATACAGAGTTTTCTCTAACAGCAAACCTGCTGTGTACACCATCTCTTGGCTCTTTGAAACTCAATCACAAAGCGGTTGATTTTGTTGTGGTTTTCTTGCTTAAGCTTTAGGAAGTTGGGCTGCAGTGCTGCAGGCACTGCCCAGGGAGGCTTCAGGCAGCAGGGGAGCAGCTTCTAGGAGCACAGTGTTTACTCATAAGGAAATTTATCAGTTGTGATAGAGCTGGTGGACTCTGCCTGAAAACGTGGAGGTAAAAGCAGTGAATGACAAAACACTCTCTTCCCGATAGTGTTTCTAAACAGTGGGTAAAATCATCTTATGGGCTTCTTAGTTTTGTCTCTGCTAGAACAATACTGGTGTATTAAGGCAGTGAGAGCACCCTTGGGTATGTACAGAGAATTGCAAGTAATCGAGTCACTGCGAGTGCAATTACTGCTTTGTGGAGGTCTCAGCTACCACACTTTACTTAATGACTGTGGCTGGATTAATGCATGCAAAAGGGCTTTTATCAGGCCAGGCTTGCAGGAAATAGCCCTTGAAGCTGCATTCCCTGGAGTGCTTGCAGTTCTCAGCCATGTCCTTTGCATCACTGCGAGAAAATGGGCACAAATACTCTCATAGCAGCGCAGCTATTTTCCCTGAATGGTGTTGTGTAAAATGCATATCCCTTATTGGAATTCACGTGGTATAAAAAGCACCCTGAAACCAGGCTTTTCTGATTGCCATCCTGGGGACTTCTGCAGATACTGAGATAACCCTCTGAGATACCTGCAACATCTCGCAAGCTCTGGCCCACAGCTGGCAGCACTGGCTGAGCACCAGGAGGATGCTGTGGGGATCTACAGCTGCAGTGAACCAGTGCTCACCATGCTGCTCTTTGCGCATACTTGGTATCTGGTGCTTCATCATTCTTCAGCTGATGATGGTTTTGTGCCTTGCTTCATCTTAACTGTGCCTACATAGACTTAGGTCTTGCCTAGAGGATTAGGTTGCATTTTAAGGCCTGGATATCTAGCACAGGAATATTGTTTTGAATTAGGTGCAAATGAATAAAATGTTGTTGGTAAAAATTGTGTTAACATTTATTCAGAAGCACTATGAGTTGGAGAGCATTGGATGGATAGACAAAGATTTCAGAAATGTGCTCTGTTCCCAGTTCTGCCCTTGGCTTGAGGGGCATCATTGGGCAGCTCATGTTCCTGCTGTGCTTCACTCCATGTGTATCTGCTCCACATTAATTTTCTCTGTCCTTTTGCCCTCTGTACTGAGATTTCTCTCTCTTTTTAGACATTTGTGCAGTAGGGAGTTACTACAAAACTGGCATGCAGGGTCTGCACTTGAATTTCACTCTGTGAACCAACCCCAGTAGTTTTGAAGAAAACAACATATACTCCAAGTAAAAAATGTTTGGAGTGGGTGGTGCAGAGAAGCTGATGAACAAGCCACAGCAAGTCTGGAGAAACCATGGACACAGATCCTTAAGACCTTTGTTTTGGGTGAGCGATGGTCATTGTGGTGGTTGGACAGTCTGCAGCTCTGTGGTTTGAAGGGAACTCAGAGGTGGTGGGAGGATTTATTGCTGTTCTGCAAGAAGCAGGAATCCAGGCTGCACTGGCTCACTTTCAATTGGCTTTAGTGGCCTTTTAAAGTTACATATTACTGCTTCTGTAAAGCCTTTATTAAAGGGTTTCAGAGAAACAACAGGGGGGTGGAGATGGACAGACACCAAACCAGCAGATTTCTAGATTCCTCCAACATTACTTTGAGTCAAACATCACATTTCATGCAATGAAAATACATCTTTCATGTGAGCCTGTTCCACTGTAAATGTACTGTCTAAGCCTTCAGATGCTGGGTTTCTTTTAAATCCCCAATACATTACTACATATGAGTAGAAGATTAGTCCAGCCAGACTAAACCATATTCACAAGGGAGATTCCTTCCCATGCCATGATTTATTTTTTTTTTTAATTTTTTTTTTTATTTTAACAGGGATAAATCATCATCTTTTTTTTTTTTTTTAACACCACATTGTTCTTATGATGCAAATGCTCATCCTCTAATAGTGCTAAGTATAGAAGTACAGTAACGTGTCCAAGCCAAGCCCCTTGGCTGTAAGAAGAGCTTAAGCATAGTTTTTACTGTCTAGAACCACATCATCTTGCGTTATCAGCTCTTCAGCTTGTGTAATGTTGGTGCTTTGGGGGGAATGCCAAGAAGTAAGAATTGCTACTGGGCATTTAATTGGAAATACTGTTCTTAAAGTGATAAGCCAACATTACTTTGTGCTTAGGGGAACCCTGCAGCCCAACATGCCCGCTTTTAGAGGGATTAAATAGTACAACCCCAAATCTCTCAAGCTAGTTTTGTACTTTTTATAAGGCAAAAGTTTGACCTGTATCTCCTGGTCCTGCTCCTGTCCAAATGACTTTGTGACTCTCACTCTCTGTGCTGAATCTGTCCCGTCACATAGGGTCTGGGTGTTGAAAACAAATGCATGTGTACTGCTCTTGTCCCTAAGGAACTCTGGCAGCCTGCACCTGAAATAGCTGCACTTCAGTGGTGGGTGAAATGACAGCTGGAGATGTAGTGAAAGAGGTGTGAAGGATGCAGGGGATGTATGCTGGAGTCTGCTGGTGGTTGTTGCTGCCCAGGAGGAAAGCAGGTGGGCTCCTGGGGCAGCTGTCAGGACTTTGAGGTCCTTCATGCTTGAGTGATAGAAATTAATTGTAAATAAATAAATTGCTCTGAAATTCACAGCAGAAAACTATCTAACTTAGCAAGAGAAAATCATACCAAAGTTATAAAAAATGGGAAAATCAGAATGGCTGCCATCTCTAGCTTCTGTTTCAACTTCTGGCTTTGTGTCTTTGCTCCCTCCTTCTCACGTGTGCTGGTTTCCTTGGAGATGCTACCGCTCAGTTTCCCTCTAATAATGACACTGTTGACAGTACCCTTTCAAAGAGGCATTTCCACTCTAATGTGAAAATCGTGGTGCCATTTTTGGAGGCAGATACTTGTTATGAGCCATCTGAATCCAGCATCTGATCGCTCAACTCAGGCTGTGGCTGGGTCAGTCTCTTCCCAGATCTGCAGCAGATGCTCTGTGTGGGCAATGAAAATGTGCCCTAGTTTCTCCATCTGTTAATGGCACTAATAATTGTTATGCAACTGGGGTGTTGAGTTGATTTAATTAATATTTATGAAGGAACACAAGATCCTTTTGCAGGAGGTGCTACAGAGGTATTGTTAATTATGAATGATTATATATTTGCATCTCTTCCTGAGCACATAGGAAACTTGGTCATATTGTTTAAGCAACCACGTTTCACACTCCTTCAATACAGAAGCTTACTGAACCCATAGTATAGCCTTTCATTACCCTATACAATTATTAACTTAATGCTATTGACTTCAGCGTGAGCAAAGAATATAGGCTTGGCTTCCACCTGTGTTTGTATTAATGATATTGCCCAAGTCATCAATATTTTTGTATAGGTTCATTAGGTACCATTTTTTTAGCCAAAAGACTTGTTTTAAATAAAAGAAGCGTTCAAATTCAGGCCAATTCTAGGTTTAAACCTTTCCAGAAAGAGTAGGAGAGGCAGGAATTTGGCACATGCTTCCATCTGTGCTTGTGTCAAATGACACAGCAGAGCCCCCAAAGTTCTGGGGGATTGATGTGAAATTTATTGCTGGGAACTGGACATTCATAAATCATATCTAAAAAAAAAATACTTGATGGCACTGAATTAATAGTGATTATTACAGGTGATTTCTTTCCTATTCTCTGCATGTTGTTCCCCTCTCAGAAGCATATTAAGCACAGGCTTGATATAAGCCACATAGTTGTTTCCTCAAAAACAGGAAACCTACTTGTTTTCCTTCCAGAGGAACCTCTGCTTGCTAGAGGACACGCACTTCACCTGTCCCGAGCCCAAAGGACATGTTGCTTAGCAGAGAGAAAGGATCTGTCTGAATTCCAGTTAGTTCCCCACTTGGAGCAGCACAATGATGTGGTTTGGTATCTACAGGACTTGTGGCAATGTTTTTATTTGATCATTTGTCATCAGACCCCAACAGCTCTGCAATTTCCAGTCCTCCAGGCAAAGGTTACAATGGCAAATAAGGTGTAAACCAGGGACACTAAAGGGAGAGAATAGCTTTTCACTGAGTTGGGAATAGTGTTTTATCATTTTTCAGGGCATTAGTTTTAGAACGGGTTTACACTGGAACCAGGGTGGGTTAATAATAGATGGATGTTGATTTTTTTACTAGCAGAAACTCCAATGCAGACATGATTACTCCAGGAAAAAGTAATTTGACAATAAGCCTTATTCGACTTGCTGAAACTACATGTACTAACCTGGCAAATAACCCCCTTAATTAATTGAAGCTCTATTTACAGTTGATGGAGAGACATCTTGTAAGGACATGCCATCAAGTCTGTTCTAGTGCAGGCAAGGCTCTGTAAAGCTGCATATTCATTTATATACATCTGCAGAATTGAAAATCAGGGCAGCGCTTGTAAAGCCAAGTGTTTTGTCCCTGGGGTATTGAATAGAAGGCAAATCTTTGGCATCAGGAGGCTCCGTGTTTGTTTTGGGAAGGAGAGCTGGCAAGGATCCCAATGCTAGCTCTGAACATCTGAGGAAAAGGCTGGCTGGAAAGAATTATGTTGTGACGCAGACAGGGGAAAGCCAGGAAATTCAAAGCCAGGACAGAGGCTCCTACATTAACTCATTCTGGCATGGAAAAAATAATTGAGAGATGTTAACATCACATCCTCGGGACACATATTTACAAAACATGCTGGTGTTTAAGGGTTCCTTGGGAAGAAAGAGGTTTTTACCAATTTGTTGTGGTAGAGCTTAGAGAACTGTTTGGACAAATGGGAGCTTTAAGTCATAACTGGAGAAGATGCAGCTCATTGTTGTCACGTCTGTGTGTTTTTGCAACTGTCTTGGCAGGGTTCCTTGGCCTGGGAAGACATGTGCTGCTCTCCTGTTATTACCTCGATAGAGTCGAAGGGACAAAGGACCCTTTTTCTTTCTCTCTAACTACCTTTTTGTGAGCTTTGCAATGTGGCAGACCCCAGGAGTTCTCCCCTGTTGTGATTTTGCGTTCTCAGTGTTACAAAAGTTCATCTGCTTCTTGAGGTGACAGTTAAACGGCCAATAGGAGGCTGTAAGACACTGTCATGGGCTGGTTAATGGGAAACGGTTGTGCAGATGGACTCATGGCTCTTCCCCTTTTGCAAACAGAAAATGTTTTGCCTACTTCATCTCCTTAAGGTGAACATGTGGTTTTATTTCGTTGCCTATTTGCTCTGTTAGTGTGCAGAGGAGGAGAGGATCACCCAGCCTGGAGCATGGCATCTGAGAGCAGTGGGCAGCAGTGTTTGCAACAAGAGGGCAAAGAAGGATTCCAGCACCGGAGGGGCTGAATGGTGCTTGTTAAACCTTCCCCCCAAAGGTTACTGAAGCTGGGCAGAGCTTCAGAGCCCGGTCACGCTGTAGGGCCACTATTTCCTGTTTTGTTTAACAGCTGCTTGGGAGGAGGTGGGTTATGACTGCAGTTTTGCTGTGCCCTCTCTGCTGGGAAGTGCACAGGGTAACCTGGAGCAACAGATGTTAGAGAAGTCAGAACATTCCCATCCTTTTAGAGCAGAAGTCAAGGCATACTTACTGGGTGAAAAGAATGAAGGAAAATGGCTTAAGGCCAAGCTGTGCCCTCATCACACAAGGGTGAAGCACCTCTCTTTGTTTCTACACTTAGAAAAGTCTTACTCTTACCTGTGCTGGACCAGGTCCAGCTTTTTGCTATTATTTGCTTTCCAGGCAGGTGTACAACAGCACTCTCACCCGCCTGTGATGCAGAAGGCACCCTTTCATCTCCAGGTCCTTCCCATCCCATGAAGACAGGTAGAGAAAGCTGGGTCTCAGGAGGTGCTCAGGGGCCAGACCCTGCAGGATGAGCACCCAGCCCTTGGTGGGCTGGCAGTGAGGGCCAGGCAGGATGGGTGCTGCCAGCGGCACGGCTCGGAGTCGGAGCAGCGCGCAGCGAAGCCGCAAGTGTTGGGGCACCTTCCTGCCACTGCATCCTGTTCAGCGCAGGGCTGGAAAGCATCCTCTTGGGTCAGAAGCATTTTGCAGCTCTTGTTTGAGTTGTGCTACCTCGTCAGATTAACTTCGCTTCTATAGGGCACCAGCTTTTCTGTCTTAATGGATAAACCTCTGTCAGCCAGATCACGTCTGTCTCAAACTCTGAGTAACCTGCCACAAGGCAACAAGGTCTCAGATAAGCTCTGAGTTCAAAGGGGCACTTTGGGCTTAAAACTTGCAGTGTGCCTGATCATGTCTTTAACCTGGGGTAGGGACATCAAGTGCCCAAGAAGAGTGGAGCAGGGCAAGGCTGCCACAGTTCAGAGAAATAGGTCTGTAGGTAGAGCTTTGGCTGCTGGCACAGCACAGGCCCCTGCAAGTCAGAAAATGGTTTAATGTTTTGCTGTGGATTTAAAAGATAGAAACAGACATAATTCATATCTCCTAATGAATGATAATATAGAAAGAAAAGCAACCATCATCTTTGGTTGCTCTACCCATGTTACTGTGTAATGCACACACCTCCCCACACAGAGACCTGTGTCTTTATGCACATAATTACAGGCTGTTGTATAAAGATGGCAGGTGCTTCTATTTTACATCACAGTATCCTGAATTCAAGACAGATCTCAACCCAGCGTGACTATCATTCTTCCCTCACCTTGGATCACCTCTTTCTCTTCCCCAGAAGCTTATGGGATAGGACAGATGACTGGACAGTCTTCTACATAAAGCAACTACTGTCCTAAGTGTCATCTTTTCAGAAGGCCCATTCTGGGATACAGGTACAGCTCACCCTGTGCACTTTGGGTCTCCTTACAAATTATTGGTCTCTTCATGCTCTAGTTTTTTGATTTGCAAGGGTCAGATTCTGCTGCCTGGGACTTGGGTGTCAGTCTGGGCTGGCTCCAAAGCTGTTGGGCTGCACTCTGCTCTCCCATTCCCTGCTGCAGGTGAGAGGTTGCTCAAGGTAATTCAAGAGGATTTCAGTGGAAATACCCAGAGGTGACATGAGTGCAAGCACAATGCAGGAGAGAAGGTACAAATTTGCATGGGTACAACCACGATTACTGTTTGGCTGACAGGCTTCAGAGCCTGTGTCAAGACATGATTTGGCTGCTAGACATGCTGCCTGAGTGTTTCTGCCATCTGCCTTTGGTTTCAGGTAGAGCTGCTCTCCGGCTGTCAGTTTTCACACTCCCTTTGTTGCTTTTTGTACAACATGACCACTAATTGCTCCAGCTAATTGTTAAAAGACAGTGTCTTGGTTCTCAGACCCAGCCCATGGATTTGAGGAAAGCTTTCCTGAGAAGCAGAGGCAGTTACAGTTCTGAACACCCTAAAACCATGTCATTAGAATGTGCACCTGGGAGACACAACTCTTTTGTTTTCCTTTTGAGGGCCTGGAGCAATGTTTTTTCTTAGTCATCAATCAGGGTGCTTCAGAGTGGACAGATGGCAATTTTCAAGTGGAGATGAGATGAATGAAAGCAAATATTTATTTCAGTTTGAACTGAAGTAATTTGTCTAATCAGATGGTCTTCCTCTGACGTCAGTCCATGAAATACAAAGTGGCAAGCAACAGTTCTGGGGAGTCCCTCCCTAACAGACCCAGTGTCCTGTTCAGCAGGGATTTCACTGGCTTCTCAGGGTGTTCTGGCATTATTTAAAGTTTGGTACAACAAGAAAAAAAGCTTCTTTGCTTCTTTTGAAGACTTTACTATCTTGCAAACCACTTCATTCTCTGAGTAGCTTTGTACCTTCAGAACTGGAAGCCTATGGATATAACCCCCCCAAAACCTCCTCTTCAGAGCAGATAGAGCAGCACTGGCTGCTCCTTAATGCAACCAGGGCCAGCTGCTGGTAACAAGCCCCTTGGTTTTGTCAACTGGAGAGCTCACTTCCAGCAGACCTCTACGATGACCTGTGTACTGCAGGAGCCAGACTTGTGTAAATCACCAGGTCTTTTCTTTCTCCATCTTTTGCACAGAAGGTAACAGCAGTCCTACTTTCCTGTGACAACGGCTTAATGAAAACTCTGCTGCTGTTCTCACTGCAATTTGAGAATTGACATTGCAAAGTAGTCCTTCCTTGACCTTTCCCTCTTGGCCACTCCTGAAAATTAGAGTGTCTTCCTTTTAATGAGCTCAGAGGATTGGGGAGTTTAAAAAAAAAAAAAAATCAGCTTCAAAAATACCTACCCTCCTCTTGTGAGTATGTCAGGACATGTTTTTAGATAGAGAGCTCTCTTACCTGATCAGACTTGTGCTCTCCTTAGTCTGTGCCTTCTTCAGCTGAGCTATTTCTTGGCTTCAGATTATGGTTTATGATGCAAGGCCATGTTTACTTTACATGAGGTATGTTGCAAGATACAGACCAGATCTTCAGCTGGCGTAAGTCACCTCAGTCTTTGGTTCCCTCTCTATCACTTCTGTAGTCAAAGCTAGGTGGCAAACCATGGGTCACCTGTCTCTGTGCATGTAGAGATATATATAAACAGACACATGTTTGCCATATATATACTTCTTTTTGAGGCTTCCAGGAGATGGGTCTGAACCGACAACATAATCATACCAGTAAAACAGAAGAAAATGTACTGAATGGAAATGACAGTAAGAACAGAATGGGGTCAGGAGATGCTGATTTCATGGACAGGGCTTTCCCAAGGGTAGATGGAGGGGTACCTGGAGCTGTTCATTTTCCTCCCCATGGATCCATTCCTGGGCCACGTGCAGGGATGAAACGTAGGTGACGTGGAGATGGAGACCAGCACCTAGGGCTGCTGCTGCAGTGCTTGCACTGTCTGGGACATGACTTCTGCTTCAGGGCCAGGTGACTGCTGCTTTTGTATGAGTGATGGTTTGTGACTTAGTACCCACTGGCCGAAGAAATTGTAATGGAAAACAAAATATTTGTCAGTGGTTGAAAAAATTCAGCTGAATGTTGGGTTGTTTGTTTGTTTGTTTGTTTGTTTTTTAATAAGAAGTGCCAAAACTGTCCAGGCAACTTGTTGCCTTTTAGAGTATTGAAAGTTTTCCTTGTTTTCTCTCTTGTTGGGTGAGATGGGAACGGTCAGATCTGAAGGCCAAACTCATGGCTATGGAAACACTCCACCTCTCTGAGTGCCTGAGTAGAAGTCCAGTCTGCTATCACAGCCAAGGGAGAGGGATGGGTATCTCCAGAGGAAATTCAGCTCTTAGCTGGATTTTGTTTTTTTGAGAGAAAGCTGAAGGTGATGAGTCACTTCATTTGGATGCTTAAGGTTCAATGGGAAGAACACAGGTTAGGTCCCTGCTGTGCATTCTGGATTTCTGGTCCTGGAGGTGGTGTGAGCACAGCTGTAGAGAAGAGCAACTGCAGCACCGTGCCTTAGAAAATGTTTGCTATGTGAACTGTACATTAGAATTTGTATGGGTTTGGATGGTGTGTAAATAATAAGTCTTCTGTAGTAATACACATACACTATCTTGCATACATATTTATTTAGTAGCAAGTCAGAAAGCTTGGAAGAGAACGATGTTTGCAAAGGGCTTTAATGGCAAATGTTGTGTTTTTCTTGTGTCAATGTGCAGCACATAACAGATGCTGATACATAAAGAGAAGCTGTAGGAAAGGTAATGTGTTCCATCAAATACACAAAACATTATGACTTTATATTAGCAGAGTTTATTTGCACAAATAGTGTTGAAGTGAACAAGAAAGAAACTATAGAAGACATAAACTAAAGCATAGTGAAATATGGGAGAGCCATCAGTAAACCTTTCTTCAGTGCATTTACCCAGCACCAGTGCTGAGCACTCCCAAACCATGACTGAGCAGTTTAGCTACAAGGAGAGACAAGGAGGAAAAGACAGCAAGCATGAAATCAGGGTAAAATCTGGAGTAGCTGTATGTAAATGTGGGTGTTGCTATATGAAGGGATGGATACGCATATATAAAATTCTCTCAGGCCTTAAATCACAACTAAAGTCTTGCAGTGATGCTGCCCCAGGACAGGATTGCTTGGCACAGAGCAGGACTTGCCATTAGCCAAGGGGTTCTTTGGTGAAGTGTGGCTTTAGCCTATGCTGGGTTTAGCCCATTTTAAATAACAAAAAAGAAGAGCTTCACTACCTCCCCTGCAGGGCAGCAGGAGACAGGGCTCACTCATTCAATGCTGGCCAAGAAAATTTTAAAAGTGATTACAATTTCCTTGATCATGTCAAAAAGTTGCCATAGCTGACAGTTTCTGACTGTGGCCTCTCCGGGGAGCCGAGTATTATTTTTCCAAGTGGGATGGTTAATAGGTACCAACTTTGTCACTACAAAATGCGGGGAACGGCTGCAGTTTTTACTGTCAGGTACTAAGCATGGCCAGCCCCGAGCAGGAATATTGTGTTGCACTCACCTAGCTGCGGAGCAGTAAAAATTATACACGCCTCGTCTCCCCAGGGACTTTACAGCTATGGAGCTGAGGCACATTAATTATCCTGCCGTCAAAACAAACCATTCTGCACTGAGGACAAAGCTGTTGCTCAGAGCTGGCCTCTGGAGCTGGAATAACAGGGGCTACGTGAGGTCAGGGCTGGAGGTGATCTGGCAGAGCTGCCCAGGGCAGGCATGCAGAGTGGCTGCCTGCGTTCCCATGTGCTTAGCTCAGGCTACGGCCCCTGCTAGCCTGCCCTTTTTTGACAACAAAACAGAACAGCTTTGCCACCTCCTCTGTGTGAACGCTGGAGGAAGGATGGGCATCATCTCATTCCTTTCCAAGATAGGAACTCTCTCCAGCGCAGACACACCACTGCCACCAGCTCTTTTTGGCAGCCAGGTGCACAATGTTTGTGGTGGGGTCAGAGTGGGAATTCTGCTGGGGACCCATCCCCAAAAAGCTTCAAAACCAGTGGCAGGTGACTGAGGTGCAGTCCCATGTGGGCTGATTGATCCTTCCTGGGTGCTGAGACCAAAGTGGTGATGAGCAGAATTTGTGTCTTCGTGGTGCTGTTCTCCACCCCCCCTCCATCAAACCCGAGTTGTAGCAGATAAATAGTGACCAAACCAGACTCTGAACTGCATGATGTGTGTTTTTACATTTTAGTATGAAAAGCAGGATTTGGGATGTAAAGCTGTGCAGTTAATCAGCCACAGTAAAGGTCTAGAGAGCAGCCCAGGCTTACATTGGCTGTACTGCAGTCACAGCTCTCAAGACCAGCTAAGGATTTGCCCTTCAAGCTGAGCAGAAGGGCTGGTTCATTCCTGCCGTGCCATGTTCAGCACTGAGTGCAGGGCTGCTGTCAGATGCAGGCACATTTATCACCCACAACAAAGTTTAAGGGAGAGCCAACCTTTTTGGCAGCTTTTTATTGCAGGCAGAGGAGGAGGTTTACATGAAATGGGTTCGTGAAGGCGATTGTACAAATATTTGTTCTCTGCTTCTTAGCAGCAAAGGGTTGAGTACAAACAACATCTCCATTTAAGGTCCCACTCATTACAAAAGTCTTGATCCAGTTCTGGTTGTGTTATAGACCTCCAGCTCATGCTGTAGGTTGTGTAACATGTAGCTCAGCCACTGCTCCATAGCGCTGAACAGAGGCAAGTCTTGACAGAGCGATGCTGCAGTGCTGGAAATCTCCTGCACAGGGAAGAGCTTTGGTCTGGATAGTGGCTGTGAAAAGGACACCTTTGGGATCCTCGGGCACTAGTACAATTCCATCCATACCTAGTTATCGCAAGCACCCATCTGCACCCTGGGAACACAGGATCTCACCACAAGCATCCAGGCAACGGCACACCCAGCACAGGAGTGCTTACCCAACGAGACTTGGCTGCTCCAGGCACTCTTCTCTCTTGCAGTTGCTGCATCAGAAGATACTGTTCTTTTTTTTGGGGGGGAATTAAAGAGGGGAAAAGAAAAAATCACCAGAAAAATGTTAACATGCAGATTCAGTGCACGAGTTAGATTAGGACTGCTCTGCCACTGACCCAGGATCAGATCAGGTTATCAAGACTGCAGTTTATAAGACCTCTCCCTCCCAGCTTGGTTTAAACCTTAGGGCACATATTGAAAACTAAAGAGAAAATGGAATGCTGAATAGCTGCTCCTGAAGTGAATGTGGTCTATCCACTGTGTGATCGTTTCCTACAGGAAAAATACTGTTTGATTATGTCATTAAGTACTGTGCCATATTAGACATGTATAGAAAGACTAAGGCAGAGTTGACTTAAATCCCAGTGCTCTCTGATACTAAGGCCTTTGATTTGGCAACTTTACTACTATTCTTTTATGCTGTAGGTGGAAAGATTTTGTGCTTAGAAATGTTTCTTTTAAAGTAAACCTTTCTGTGGTGGATCACAGGTCTCTGCTGTGCCTGTAGAACTCTAATAAAAATAACAGTCTGAGCAAACCATCTTGGATTATTCCAAAACTAAAAACATTTAGCCTTAATTTTCTTTAGGGATTTCATATCGGATTTATATCACCACTGTCATTTGATATTAACACTTTGGAAATTTAAGCAGGGGAACATTTCTGACTGTTGTTTTTTAGTGAGTTCCAAATTTCTGTCTACTTAACTGGAGACAGAGTCAAGCACACATTTATTTATGGACATATCTGCATGATAGCATAAAATCTCAAATAAAAAAGAAATGCCTTTAATAGGAACAATCTGGAGATGTAAAGGTATCAGTCATCTCTAAATAGAAATACATTGATGACTAAAAGCAGCACTAATGCCTATTGCTCTACACAGCCTGTAGTTTAACAGCTATTTATTTTAACCTTCACACTTTCTGTGGGTGTGACTGTGGAAGCACCATGGACCCGTCGGTGTGGTTGGGTTAATGTACCCTCCAATGGCTGGGCCTCTGCTCCCCAAAACTCTCCAACAAGAGGAGAGACAAGAGGATGCTCCTCTAGAGCATCACCCGCCCTCTGCTGAGGGGCATCTTTCCTTGAAGGAGATTCCCTCCTTTTAGTACTGAAGGGCACTAAAGATCTTCTAAATAGTTAATGTTAGTTCAAATGTCCCGGATACAGCTCTACTGCCAAAATATGGGAATCTGGATTTCCACTGAAAAACTGAAATGTACCTTTAGAAAATTCTGATGAAAAATTTTGATGCTTTCACTGAAACCTCTGCTGAGGTGTTCCCAGTGCCAAGGGAGGTAATAGCTTTGGGGTTCTTCTCTACAGTTTACAAAGCTAGTATTTAAGTAAAATACTATTACAAGACTCCAGTCAAATCACAAATTGGTAGCAATTCAGATATCAGCTTTCCTACTTCTATTAGATGTGAGGCTGTTTGAAGTGAGTCATGTGCACAATGACAGCAGCGTAGGGCACAGATGCCAGCAAGGGGCCAACCAAGGGCACAGACAGATGCCACTACGGTGGTTGGCCACGTGCTGCCGGCCAGGCGAGCAACCCCATGCCTTCCTCATCCTCACTCTCACACCGGGACTGTATCTTGCCTTGTAATTTATAAAACTGATCCTGCTAAAACTAAGCAGAAAGGAGAAGAGTGGTGTGACCTCAGCCAGGAGGAATGGTCCAAGCACAGTGCAGGAATTCCTGGGCTTTGATCTGCTGCCAGCACCACATCCCAGCCATGGGGGAAGCTGCGGAGGAAACATATTTTGAAAATGTGGCCTTCTTCCAAGGCTCTGGGTTCCGTTCCCAGAAATACGGCCCTGCAATTTTGCATCCACAAGCTACAGATAAGGAGGTTATAATGTCCAGTGGAGCAGAACAAGGTAAGCCCTGGTGAGGATTCCAGTCTGTCTGTTTGGACAACAAGCAGCAGCTGAGACATGGCAGACCTAGAGAAGGAGCAGTTCCTGAAAAGCCGTGCTTTGTACACACAGACATCTGTTTCAGCTCTTCATCAGGGACATTGTCTGTTTATTCCTTGATTTTGTTAAACCAGCTTGTCTTCTCCTTGTAAATATTGCTATTCATCCTCAAGATCCAGGAATCCAGAGGACAGGAATTTGCTCTCTGATGGTCCAATCTTCAAAACCAGCTTGAGGGACTCCTGTGCTCCTCTGGGTTGTTGTCTGTTCACTTGGCTGTCCAACTAGCTCCTAGAAACCTCCCAATTATTAGGAGTCTCTTTCCCTTCAGGCCTTCCAGCAGTTGTGGGATGGGTCAGAGTCTCATCAGTGTAAGTCCAATAACTCGTTTACATCACTGGAATGCTGTAGACTTTCATCCACCACAACAGAAAGAGAAGTCAGGTCAGAGTCTGTATGAAAACTTACCCCTTCACCAAAGATAATGCAATCTATAACTTTATCTCAGGGGTGGGGTGAAAATTAACTGGAAGAGGCCTCACAAAGGCTGCCAATAACAGTACCATTTATTTTGCAATCACTGTTTGCCAGCTGAGTAGACAAATTTGCACTGGAATCAAACCTCTTGATGTCTCTGTCTCTTGCAAGTCCTCTAACCTCTCAGCAACTTGGCCTGTCCGCCAGTAATTAAATGGTACATACCAAGCATTTCCTCTTGCCCAGAAAGGACATTGTGAAACAGAACTCCCTTCACACTGTAACAAACTGCAAGCAAGAGAAAGAGCATTTGGATTTTTGTCCTCGAATGCCATAAATTATTTCTGCAGAAACACTGACAAGAAAGCCTCTCAACATACCAAGGGAATTGCAAGTGAGGAGATGACCTGGCTCTTCTTGTCCCTCTGCTCCCTTTCAAGGCTAAGGAGTGCTATTTACATGGGGAGATATGGCAGAGACAGTGCATCTGATGTTTGTTGGGCTGCAGTAAAGAACATACTCATTTTGCTTCTGAGTCATTTGCAAGTAATAGAGAAAAATGGATTCATATTTTATAAAGTCTGTTCACAAAACCTAGAAGACCTGAGATAATGTTGTGCACTGGAGTATAGATATTTTCTCCCTTTCCAAATGTATTTAAGGAACGTAAAAGAAATAAAACTACTAAATCGGCAGCAAGATGCTTTGTGAGAAAGCCCCACGCGTTGCTGGCAGGAAGGGCAAAGTGAATGTACAGGTGCCTGGCTCCTGGCAGCCCCTGCTGTGAGCTTGAGCACTGCTGCAAGCCAGTGTTTCATGACCCACAAGAGCAGTCAGGCACCTCTTCAATTTAACTGACTTGTATTCATCTTGGTCTTTATCTCCTCTATTTTTTTTTTTTCTAAATATTAAGAAAACCTGGTACCATTTTAAGCTAAAACAAAATCATAAAACAAAAAAAAAAAAAACCATAATTTAAGCAAAATTATCTTAAAAATCTCGGAAAGGCAGATTATCCATTCAGAGTAAAACTTCAACCATTTAACCACTGACAAGAAATCAATTTGTTTTCTTTTGCTAAATATGTTAAAAATCTCTAAGCAGTCCAAACAGGATGTGGAAATAATTTCCTCTCCGATGACAAATGATAGGCTAAATTCCACCCCCTCTGTTCATTTTAGGCTTGACCTAGAGCTGATAGGAAACAATGAGAGTCTTTCCGTTAACTTAAATAGATTTTATGTCAGACCCATTAAGTAGCAGATTATTTCACTTCATTGATTGTGATGTCAAAAATGAGGTATTAAGAGTGATTATGGATGGCAGACACATTCACACAGCAAAAACCCGATGGTGAGAAGAAAAAAAAGGAGGGTAAAAGTTTTTGTATGTCAATGTCATAGACATCAATTAAAGATGATTTTATTTGCTTGTGGAAAGAAATCGAAACATGGAACTGGTTTACGCTGGCTTTGGTGTAAGCATGAACATTTTTCATTTACTTTTGCAAAGGCAAAAATTTGTGGATATATAAAATATTGGGTCCAAAGAGAAAGAAATAGTTTTGCATGGGTAATACATTTGCTAAAAAACAATCTACAAAAGCCTTCACTTCTGGAGGCTTATTGTGAATGCTAAAATCCTACATCAACAAAGAGGGCAATTAATGTGGCCTTTTTTTCTTGTTTCCAACAGTGGGATGCTGCTGGTGGTGATACTTTTCTTTGCAGGCCAAAATAATGAGACCCGACCAGTATAACTGGAGGACTGTGTGGGAGACTTGGTCTCCTAGAATCTACTGACACTGAAAGTATATTAAATGTATATATATTAAATAATTACTCTGATACAATTAGAGTGATTTTTTTTATTCTCTATTGGAGACTTACTAAAGGCAGGCTACAACACAGAATCTCAGGACTATTCTCTCTTTGGTTTAAGAAACTGAACTGTGTTTTTTCAGAGGTTCTTGACAGTATGGTCCAAACTGAGCCTGAAGACAATGACAGCTGCTTAGTCAGGTTGTCCTGATTTGGCCTTTTGTATATAAATCTCTTTATGAGTGAATTTTACATTTAATTCCTATTTGCCTGTTAGCTTAAATGACATACTGATTTCTTTGGGAGGTACCGACAAGATAACCTGAGGGCTGTGGGCCACTCAACCATCACCAGCAGGTTAAAATCCCTGATCATATTTTTATTGTGCAACTACTAGAAACCAAAGCCTCCTGTCATTTTTTATTTCTAAACAAGCCTTGAATTCTGGTACCTCCATGACTAAAGCTTCCCAGAGGAAATACTACAGAATCAATACCAGAAAGTGGGGTATTTTTCATTTGTTGGGGTTTTTTTTAAAGTAAAACTTCTCTGCAGTCATTAACAGACTTGATTCATCTGATGACTCAGAATTTGTGCAGCTGGTCCAAGGCCAGTAGAGAGACTGATGAGTGCAGCTTTTCTCTCCTTCTCCAAAGACGTGAACTTGACTCAGTTACGCAAAACACCTCCTGCCCTTGTGTCAACCACCTCATCTAAGAAGGTGGAATGTGCAATGCACAACAAGGAGGAATTTGATTTTTCACTCCAGCAGAAAGATCTCTTTGTAACAAATAAATGAGCGTGATCCTACTAGAAAATGTTAATGATTGAAATACGTTTGAGATACCTCATGAATCCAGGTGACCCTAAGTTTGCTGCTCAAAACAAGGAAAAAATATCAGTATTTTTGAAACAATCTCAACAACTGGTATATTAGAAGATTTTCTTTTAGGATCGAGTATGCCACAAGATCTTAGCAACTTTCAAAAAGAGACCTTTTCAGATTTTCCTCTGTTTGAAAAAATAAGTTAATAACAAATTTGATCTTCTTCATTTATCTCAATATGCATTTTGAAGTCTGTGTAATTTTGTTTACATGCAATACATGGCAGGGCTATTATTTGATACATGGACCAAGTGACTGTGAAATGTTTCTCCATTATTTTCCTGAAGATGCAATTAAACTTAATTAGTCACACAGATAATCAAATTAGAAATTCATGTCTTTCTCTTGTTTAGGAGCTTAACTCTCATTGATTTGAAGCCCCTACATCAGTGAACAGCCAATATACTCTCTCTGCATTTTGGTTTGAGTTTTCTAAACAACTGGATCTTACATTTGCTATGACATATTTAGGTTTTATTTTTATTGTGAGATTCTAGACTCACTCCAAATTTTAAAATGTTAATAATTCAGCCAATGCTTTCAAAGAGGTTCAATGGCTCAGTTCACAGATGATTTAAATAGTCAAATAATTTTAAAACATCACTCTTTTCTGAGAGTTTATAGCTACACTACTCATTTCCCATTTATTGCTCTCATATTAAACATTCCTATCAAGTTGAAGTACTTTTATATTACTCCCCAGGGCAACTGTTTATTGTCCCCAGAAAAGCTTCTGGGTTGGTGGCCATGAAAAATACACTTTTCTCAAAAAAACTGACAAAAGAGAAACCTTCAGCAGAATTTGAAATTTCATTATCTAGCCTAATGTAATCTAATACAAGGCACAACCCTTTAAAATCACTTGTTTTCCTGGCAGTAAGTTGTCTTTATTATATTACTAGTAATACTGTAATCCCATTTCAAGTTTAATGCTGGCAGCAAGAGCGCCATGACATCAGGTAAATGTTTATGTTTCAACATTTCCGCTGCAAGTGGCTGTATATGCCAAGGAGCCAGCCCTTCTTAGATACCCGTGTCACCCTGGAAAAGTTGTCCAGGCCAGAACTAATTCCATTTGTGTTTGGGAAGCTATTTATAAGCCTGCCTTCAGTGGGATGACCTTATTAATTAGACCAGGAGAAGGCTGAGGTGCTCATTTCACAAGACCATTGACATGCATTTTAGTAAGAGATGCTTCTCCTTCACGCTACACTCAAAAAGCAGAAATCTGGGTCAGTCTGCAGGAAGGGAAGAAAAAAAAAAAAAAAAGAAAGGGCTACATCCATGCTGCCTGCAGGACCCTCATCCTGGTTCAGACCCAGAGCATAACTGTACAGAGTAGCTCTGCTGCCCTATGTCCTCAAATGCGCTAAGAAAGTCCAAGCCCTTCTCTGAAGGGTTTCAGGTTGATTTCCCACTTGACCTGTACTACAGAGACGTGCTTGAGGACATGCTAAGAGGGAGCACAACCTCAGGCTTTCCCCTCAATCATCCAGCGCACCCACGGCTTACGCTTCCATGTGATCTTCTGCCCAAAGTGGAGCATACAGTGCTTTATCTTGGGCTCGCCTGATACATACTGCTCTCTTGGTCTTACAGTCCACAATTATTGCAAAACTGACTTTCATTTTAGAAACGTGAAGAAGAAATTAAATTTCCTTTAAAACTGCATCAGTAAGTTACGTTTTACCAGCCAAAAAGATCTTTTTCAGAATGTATTTCTGCAACAGCCACATGCACATCTGAAGCAGGCACTCAGTTACAACCACACTTACTTCAGAAATTGTTCTCTAAGTCTAAGGAAGGGGCAGAGCTTTACCTCTAAATCTTCTAAATCAAACCTTAGTGAAACCATCCCCTTCCTCAGTTACCATGTACACCCCTAAGAGAGGAAGGCTAGATCCTCATATTCCGTTTGTTATGAAGTTAAAAGAAGACAGAATGGATTTTTCTCCACCCTTATTTACCAGAAATGCTTGATTTATTCTCCCATGTAGACTGGGAGTGGAGAGGAGTTTCACCTGTCAAACTTGTTTCCCGTGCCTCATTAAGGGCCCCGTGCTGCTCCGCTTGTCTCCCTGCTGCATTAAATTGGTTAAGAGCTTCCTAAGCCGTAGTGTGCTGTCCTGCTGCCTCCAAAGTCAGCCTGGCACTACCGGCAACTCCGGAAAGTAAGTACCTGGGAACATTAGCAATGTCTTGTCACTAATACATCCGTTTTGGCAGCTGCAGAGCTGCTTACGAATGTTTGCTTCTCTGTTAACTGTTTAACAAATCAGGAGACTAGTTACTGTGTAGGCTTATCATAAGAACTTGTCTGTGCCAAATGGCTGGAAGAAACTCAGGTTTTGGGTGAGATGTTTAGTTTTATTAATACAACTTCCTGACAATTTCATTCACCACTGGCATCTCAGGTGGCACATAAATTTTCATCTTGGGTGGGGAAAAGGAAGCTTTCAGCAAGTCTGTTTATTTGTTTATTTTCATTGACATGAAGTGAAAACTACAGACCCCCCTTTTGTGTCCCTATTTGCATAATCCTATACAAACATTTGATGTCTGATTCAGAGATTACATGTGTTTATGTGTGTCAGTTTAATGCTCATAAATAGCCCAGGAGTAGAAATTCCTCCATCCCTAGGCAAGTAGATAGTGCGAGCAGAGCACTGGCAGGAGATTCTGCATGAGTAAAATTGACCTAGAAATAATAAGGACAAACCACATAACTCATGTTCTCATTGACTTCTCTCCTGAGAATGTCAGGAACTGCAGTTAGCAACAGGTTTGCTATTCAAACCCCTTCTGTTAATTGTCAAATTGGTCTCTCTTAGGTATCAAACTGGGATTGCCCAGCTCATTTTGGACAATCCATTTCACAAATACCTCACAGCCTTGATCAGAACTCCATTCTCTTTGCCTAAAGGAAAGAAAAAAATAGGTTGAATTTCTTAGTAATGAGCCTTTTGATGTTCATTTTTAATACACTGCTCCTTCTTCCAAATTATCCATGTTGTCCTGCAGCAAGGAAGCCTTCAGTAAGGGAAACTCCTCCATCTTCTTGTAACCCTGACTCATCTATTAAAATACATCACTGGCTGGGCTCACTATGACATATTTCTAGTCTTAAGAACAGATTTTAATCAAATGGACATTAAGTATTTGAAGAGTGTTTTTTTCCTTCATACTTTGTAAATAAAAGTAATCAAACTAAGAAGGTTTTGGCTTCCTCAATTTTGTATGCTTAATGCCAATATTTAGGATTTGGATTTAATGGTTACTTGGTTCATAATATGGTGGTGGTGGTGGTGTTGTGATTTCCTTTAAGGCATTCTGATTCATTAGGTCACAAAAAGCAATTACCCAGATGAGTTCAACAAGAGTCTAAAAACATATTATTGGTCAGGACCACTTGAATAATATCTGTGCTGAGTAATTCCAGGGTCTCCTTAAGAGACAGAGACATTGATTTCAAAATCTTATAGTCTCATTTCTGCTGTCATGACAGCTGGTGGTCTTCTCAACCTGCTACCACGCAGTCAACCTCCATGACTTGAATGTTCTTGTTTTCATTCAACATAAACAAACTTGAAACTGTGATTATTTTAACCGTACCTTGACTCTGTAAATATTTGATGCTCCAGCAACAGGAAGCTACACCGGTGGTTGTTTTTAAGAATGCTCAATTTGTGAGATGTGACTGCAGAACAAAGGTGGAAGAACAGGCTTTTGAAAACTGAGGAGAAAAACTCTCTGTGACACATTTGCCAGTAGAGTTTAGATCGAGTATGAAAGGCAGCAGGGAAGAAAATGAAAATGAGAGTGGCTTGGGAAGAGGCAGAAGAAAGAGTCAAGGAGGAGAGGGAGTGAGAGAAGATGGAGAGAAGATATTTTGATTTTTTTATTTTTTTTTTTACAGAAGTCAGCCCAGGTTTTTACCAGAACCACAAAGATGCCAGCCTTGCAGTTGTAGTGTCCATAATGTCACACATTCCTGAAAGTTTTTCCAGCCTGAAAGAGTGAATTATTGGGGCAGTTGCAGAGGAATGCAAGGATGGGTGTGTGGTGTTGAGCAGGAAGGGGGATGTGCCGCCACAAGTTCTACCTCAAAATAAAGCCATGCTATTGAGGTACTGCTGAAGCTTCAGATGGTCAAATGCGGCCGTGTGTGTGTGTGGCCGGGCTTTTCAGTGCTGTCCTCAAACTTTGCTCCTTCTGGATTAACAGATAACATAAGCGATATGGAGAGTTATTAGCAGTGACACTGTTAAATCAGGTGACAGATTGTACCTGCTTATTAACAGCGATACCTCACGGAGATGAATGGAAGCACTTCTCAGGGAAATAGTGTGGCTCTGCAGTTCAAAAGCTCGCCTTCCCAGCAGCAAGCTCTACCCTTCCCTTCGAGTGAAATGACTGGCTACACTGGTCTTCTGGTCCAGCCCAACACCCTTCCAGCAAGTCCCTCTTGGGAACCAAACTGCAATTTGTACCAGAAGAGTAAATTCCATCGGTAAACTAGAGAAACTAAGGGGCAAGTCTTGCCTCGGCAGTTCACAAGCTGCTAGCGCCTCAGTTTGCTCATTCCTGGCATGGAGGAAGAGTGAGTAAAAGGGACTGAGAGACATGAACAGTCAGCTCCAGCCTGATGGCCAGCCAAATCATGACACTCACACTTCCTTCTGCTGCCTGTGGTGGAGGTGGTTACCCGGCAGAGATGACACCTTCATCTGGGAAGGTGACTTACAGACCATGGTGGCAGCTGTCAGCAGATCCCATCTGTCTCAGTCCTACCATAAAAATGTCAGTGCCAGATATAGTTCATTTCTCTAAACCAGTGGTTTGCTTTGGTGTGCTTGTACTAATCACTTTTATTAAGGGCTGGAACCATACAAAATCCCATTGTAAACAAAAACTTAAATTAGAAGACAGAAATTGGACAGAATTTAATATTCTCCTAATTCATACCCAGATTTGTACTCTCCAAGGCAGCACCACGTTCATCCTACAGCAACATCCTTGACATGGTGTCCTTTCCTAGTAGAATAACCCTTGCTTGGGCAGTTTGGTTTGAGTAGATAAGACAGTGGCTCACAGCTGGGAGCAAGGATGCCAGCTAGCCAGGGTACAAGTTGTCAAACCACAGTAACCTTGATTTAGAGCAAACTATTGCATGTGCAGCTTTACTTGACAGGACAGCGGAGCCACAGGAGTGTTGTGAACTGCTCAGGGCAGAGGGCCCCGGGCCTGGGATGGCTCCCAGTGCCTCGGCCAGGCCAGATCCCTTGCAGAAGGGCTCTTGCAGCTTCTAGAGTTTAAAAATTAAGTTGAAATGGCTCGATCCTGATCTAGCTGATTGAATGCGCTGAGGCAGTGGCAATTCAACCACTATCCCTTGGTGCTCTTAAATCGCAGCCGCCCCTCCAAGGGCTACGGGGGATGAGCAGAACCCCAGGGAACCCTCAGCCCCCGACGCTGCTCCTGTTGCTGTTTTGTTGTTGTTGTTTTCCAG
>VWZY01008020.1:98469-127398 GCA_013399075.1 Chloroceryle aenea
CCGGGGACCACCGGGGGCCGCGGCTCAGCCTCCGTGCCCCTCCTCAGAACGCTGGTGTTCTTTGTTCAAATGTCTCGCAGGGCGGAGGGAGGATGCTGCTCGTATTCACGGGGTAAAGATGTCTGTAGGTGGGCTTAGGTGCTTAATCGCTCAAAGTCCAGGTGCAAGGCCGGTAACTGTTGAGTGACAGACTACCAGGTAGGACCAGTTTCTACCATGGTTTTCTCCAGCAGGTACACTGCTCTAGGGCTGCCCAGTTCTTCTGTTTCCAACTTGCTCAAGAAACCAAAGCCTATGTATTAAAAGGGAAATAAAATTGAAAGAAAAATATGACTGTGGTCAGACCTGGTTTCTGTACCAGCCCGCAGCCAGGCTGTCATGCTGCTGGCTGATACCTTGCCTCTGAGCTGAGATGCGCTGCAGCACCTGGTGTGACATCTGCTCTCCACTTTTCACCTGGCATTTTGCTTCTACTTCTTGTCAGAAGGTTGAGGAGTCTTTTGGGAGGTCAGTGGGATGCACAGACACTTTTTTCCATGACCTAATGTACGTAGGATACCACAGTCATAATGGATTCTCAGAGTATTGCAGATATCATTTTATCTTTATTATCATGCTGTAAGTACATGAACCTTTGCACAACGTGTGATAGCACTGATATTTCCAAGTAAGTGGGCTGCTTCTGTACTGGTTGGCATTGTTTCTGTGACTCAGTTGTTCAGTGATAGTAAAGATTATGTGAACAGTTACAAACCACAGCCAGGTGTTTTCTAATCCGGGAAGAAAGGTGCCTTGTCCAGAGGAACACAGCTCTGCTTTTAACTGAATGGACTGAATTGATAAAGGGAAGTATCTGCCAATTTGGTCAAAAGAAATCAAGCCTTTTATAAACCTATTTGTCTTCCAATTCTTACCTAAATGGTCATTAGGAAGATGCAGTGCTGATTTATTTTGTACTGAAAAACAAGCTCAGGTAACATAAAAATAATGTCAGTTTCTAAACATGTAATGCCATTTAATGTACATTACTGCTGGTTTTGTGGAGTTAACCCCTCCTTGCTGCAGTTTCCTCATAGGCTGTTATTTGTGGCTTACTACCTCTCCTGCTGCTGGAAAGCACAAGAGAAGGAAAGATACAAACAGTGGTAATCTGCTTTTATGCTACTAAAAGGAAGTATGAGGCTTTTTGAGCTGAATAAAGGAAATGTACTTCCTGAAAAGACTAAAAAATTCAGATCTTTGAGGCTATTGTCAGTGCTCGCTGTTTTTACTGACATTTTGCTTCATGCTTCAAAGAGTAATTCATTGAGCAGATGGGAATCGAGAATAAGGCAAGAGTGCTTTTCCCTTCTGCACCTTTGGGTATAAGCTTGCTGTGATACCAGACAAATGATACAGAGATAGGTGCAATAGATCTGGGATTCTATTGTTTATTTATTAAGCTGGGCTTGCATATAAAGACAAAGCATGAAGAACCCTCAGATGTTCTTCCTGCTTTCTTTCCCAAGTAGTATGATCTCTTGCTTCTAGAATCACTGTGGAACACATGGCATCTACTCCTTGGAAATGAATGGGAACTTGAGATCGGGGTCTCTCACAAAGAATGGATTGGTCCACGTGTTTAATGTCTTAAGTATATAAAGTATTTGACGATAAAAGTTGAAGCTGTGTAAAGGGAGGGATATGAGCTTCTTGTCTCTTCTTGTTCTCAATACACCTCTCCACGAATATTGGGGATGTGCTCATCAAAGAAGGTTGTGTGCTGTGAAATTATGAAGCTTGGGCTTCCTTGGCCTCGAGTAGTTCTTGAGCTTTAAGAATGCATTTAAATTGTGAAAATGAACTCGTAACTCGGTTTGGTCCAGAAATGCTCTGCTCCCATGGCTGGCTGCAAGTAGTTATTAGTCTGTGAATTTGAGGATTTTCATTCTGATATTGAAGGAGGTAATGTTTTCTACTGGATTGTCAGTATTTCTGTGTTCTTGGGAGATAATGCTGCATATCCCCTGATTAAATGACTCCATTTTCACTGGAGCTCCTATTAAAGAATACCCGAGAGGTTTGTTAGAGAATCAAAGGGCTTCACTTAAGATGCTTCCTGTAAACTGTAGTCTAGTTCAGTGGGACCTTATCAGACCATCCTGCATTTGATGATAACCTTAATAGTTGTGTTCTAGAGAGCCTTTATTGCGGAGTAAACTGTATGCTGTAGAGCGAGTTTTCACTTCTAGGAAGGTGAGATTATATTCCTCACAACTATCTTTTGCAGAAGAGACAAACTTGACCTGTAGACAGGAGGAAAAACAATGTCTCTGTGTTGCAGTATTCATGTGGCAGAAAACAAAAAGCATCTGTTGTTGCTGGTCATGTTGTGTGGGGTTTATTTATTTGTTTGTCTTTCAGAAGGAACAGTTTTTGCCTCTAGACTGTGAATGCATCTACAACCAAATTCTTCTGCCTTTGTATTGCTATATATATGGCACATATATATAACTAGAGGAATATATGACTGACATTTTTAACAGTATGTGTCAAAAGCATTTTACCTGTTTTTGGTGGGAACTTGGTGCAGTATCACAAAGCAGCTCTTTTCAAACTTCAGGTCTGTTTCTTAAGGTGTTAAACAAAAACTGTCAAACTGGAAATGAAACAAACTCAAGAGAACCAATGACTGCCCCGTTCGGCCACTTTTACAATGATCCCTCTTCTCAAGTTGTTCCTGACACCGTTTACACACAGTGTTATGAAAAGGCAGAGGGAAGTAACTGAAGCTTTGCTGTACTGGAAGCGTTGTCTGTGAGTAGTGACCTGAGAAAACGCTCTCCAGCATTTGCAGCCTGGGTCTTGGAACCACGTCTTTCAGCAAGGAGAGTTGCAGGTTTGTCAAGCACACAGCAGAGTTAGGTGCTGGAGTGTTGCCAGATCCTTTTCTTTGAGGTAGAGGTACAGTCTAACTCTTCCTCTGCTGCTAAAACACATTGATGGTGGTGGTGATAGTGTAAGCAGGTAGGTGAAGGAGATGGGTGAAGTATTGCTAATAGTGGAAGTCTCTGGTGGGAGAAAAGCAAGTTTCAGCTGTTGTGGGAGTCTAGTAAAGCTATTCCACACCCCTGTTACTAACCACTTTTGTTGATGTTTTAAATTAAATGATCAAAATTGAAGTATATATTAAAACCCACAAATAATTAAAAAAAAGTTTTAAATGTTTTGTAGTTGTGAAATTTTCTGAAACCTGGTGCTTTTTCTTTTGCCAGCCTAAAGTTACCACACAGATGACCAAGTATTTGCATTGTTCCTCTGCTGGCACAAACAAAGCAGGGGGGAAAAAACCCAACCCTTTGTGCAGATAACAGAGAAAGGATAGCTTTGTTACTGTCTTTATCTTCTGTTTTACTGCTAATAACGCTGCCTTTAAATTAGTGACAATAAGAGGTCCTAGTAATAAATGGACTTTTCTGAAGCATTTCTTCATAATTGTGTCTAAAATCCAACATTACTCCAGGCTCTCTTGTGACTTAGAAAGATCCAGTATCTTATCTAGTAAATAGATATAAATGAAAAGGAAAAAAAAAAATAACAGTAGTCCTCTAATGGATACTAGAAGGTCCCATTAGCAGGCTGCCTTCCATTATTGATAGGCTTTTAGATAATACATTCTTATCTAGAAATTTGGAAGAACAGAAATTGTAAAGCTAATGCTGAGGATAAGCTTATTCCTTTTGGTTCTTAATTTGTGTGTGTTTGGGTTTTCTTTATACTTATGAGACTTCTAAAGTACCACTGTGACTTTCGGAGAAACTTATTAATATTCTAGATGTAATCAGTGAAAGATTTCCTATGACTTTGAATTCATGGAGTTGGGCAAGGGCAGTCTAATCCTGGTCACTCACTGAGCCAACAGATGCTTATGTTTTTAAATGTTTTCCTAACTTGAAAGTAGAACAGGGTAAGCTGAACGTTCCATCTGCAGAGGATGCTGAGATTTTGTTCAGCAGCTGTTGAAGACCTGCACACACTGGGCAACAAAGTCATTTCCAAGTGCTCTCCAAGCCTCTGTGCATGACTCCAATGTCAGTATCCTCCTGGAGATGAGAGCAAGCTGTCATTTGTCAGTGACAGAAGAATTGCTTTTTTAACAATTATTAACTCCCTTGGAATTATTAATTTGCTAACAACTATTTATATTTGGCATCTGTGAATAAAATTCACAGTCTCCTTATCCTTTGTGTTAGGAACAGTTGAAACACTTTTTGAAATTGCCACAATTTGGAGAGATCATGCCACTGTTAATGCATCAATAATGTTGCATTTTCATATATCAGTTTAGGAAAAAAATAGTTCACAAATTGCTTAAAAAATATTAGTCAAGAAAACCAAGTGTCTTGTATCCCAGAAATCCAGAAGTGCTTACTCAAACACTAAGTTTCTGGTTGGTTGTTTTGGGCTTTTGTTGGTTTGCTTTTGTTTTTTGGTTGGTTGCTTTTTCCCTGGTTTGAGATTGGCCAATGTTTTATGGATATCATAAAAATAGGACTGGTTTTGACTTAAACCAGGAGGGACGTGGGAAAGACCCAAGTTTGTCTGACAAGCTCTTATATAATATAAACCTAGCTGAAAAAGCTGCTCTTGTCTCTGAACATACAGACACGTTCCGTTGTTGTGAAGCTGTTCCTGGCATGTTGGACACCTGACTAATAGTGAATAGTTTTATAATATTCTGGAGTAAACAGGGATTTGTTAGTGCAGGAGAATCACTCTTGTATGATAGCAGGCTGTGCTGGGATAACACACAGGGTCCTGTAGCTGGAGTAGTTCCTACCTCTGATCTGGTTGTCTGGTTGCATATAAATGTGCACCATCTTTTAGAGGCTTTTATATATAAGTTTAAACTGTGTAGTTTCACAGAAACAACTTAAGTGTTTGGTCTTGTAGAATAGTTAAATACAACATTTGTATTGGCAATTTCTTCCATAATTTTCTCAAGTTTAATCATACTTGGTTTGACTTGCATAGGCTGTGTTTGGTGTGAGGGTTTGAAAATTCTTGGAGAAAAAGGTGGAACATCTCTAGTAAGCCTGTTGAAACTCTTTGGAGTTAACCATTAGAGTCTCTCTTCATTCCTATGTAGCTTGGGTCTGACAGACAGAAGACAGAATTAGCTTCAAAGAAAAATCCCAGCCATATACTGCTCCAGACACTGCTTGCTGTGGAATTGGAAAGGCAGTGGCCAAGGTGGTTTGTTCCAGGTTCTTACAGAGCTGCAATGTTGTAGTTTTGAGATCTTCTTTTAAGAAGGGTAACCCTTGACAGCTATGATGAAGTCTGTATTGCAAGAACATTGAGTCCATGTTATGTCATTTAAATAGGAAATAGTTCATTCTTCATCCTATCAAGCTGTCAGAAAAAGGGGGTCTGACTTCTGTACGAGAACTCTTGATTAAAATCCATCTGCTGTGACGGTCAGAAATCTATTTAACATGTTGCTGCTAAGAGAAATTACAATTTAAATAGCAGTTACCTTAGCCTATCTGTAGTTACTGCTTTACCACTGCTACGTTGGGGGTGATCCTTCATGACACTCCAAAGAAATGGTTTATTAACTTCCCTAAAAATCCTTCTTAATTATTCAACAGGTTCATGAACCACCCAGCTCCAGCAAACAGCCGCTACAAGCCCACTTGCTATGAACATGCTGCTAACTGTTACACACATGCAGTAAGTACACTTTTGTTTGTTTGGTGACTTCTTGTTTTATTTTGTTGTGTGATCAGGTGTTTTGGTAAAATTTTGTGTCTTTCAGTGGCAGAATACTAACCTTTGCCCGAGTGTATTTATATTTACAACCTCTTTGGTTTTGTTATATATGCTTCAGCTCTAGCAGTTCAAAAAATGCAGTGTTAATTAGCAGACTGGTAACTACTAATCCCTGATATGAATCTCCAGGAGCTCCAGATGCCTCAGAAGATTCATTTTCACAAAAGTAAGTTACATGTCTTTACCATAGTAGTCCTTTCAACTGGGACAGAGAAAAACCATCTAGTTAAAGTGAATATTGGCCTATCCTAGTTAGTCTTGCAAGGCAGATTCCCCAGTACTGAGTTGACATAATACTGCACAAATTACATACATCAAGTACTAGAAATCTGTATTCATGTTAGACGTGGAAGGCTTCACAAGACTGTCACGTGGGTGTTTGCAAGAAGAGCTGGCATGGCTTAGTTCTGATACTTAATATTTATGAATTGATTCTTCGAGAAATCTGTTCTTTTGAAAGAGGCACTAATGCTGCTGACAGCCCTGCTCAGAATCCTACTCTGGCCTTATTTTCATAATATAAGGGCCCATACAGGATTTGGATACAGGATATATACAAAATAAGGGAAGCAGTCCCCTTTGGTGGGCTTATTTTTAAATTTTTTTTAGTAATTGAGAAGTTTAATTTGTTGTCTGGCACTCTGAAAAGGACTTTAAAAAGTGTGTGTTTGTTTTTTAAGATAGCATTTGCCCTTTTATAAAAGCAGCTTGTGCTTCTCCTCAGTCCCTTGTTTAACTCCAAACATCTGAAGTATGTTTGACTTTGTCCTCAGCCTCTTATCTCCAGCGTGTCTGAGTGAGCTACAGATATGAATGCTCAAGGTAGTGCACATGACTCTTCAGCTCCAGAGAGCTCTGGTCTTAAGGATCCTCTGTGTATACTTTATCATTAATCAACATAGAGCTCTGGGTTGCTGGTTAAAAACAGGACCACCTTAGTTTATGAATGGAAAAGCTAAGTGAAGCTTATGTGTTTTTAAGCCAAGGGTCTCATGTACAGCATTATGTAAATATATGCTTATTTGTCTAGAGAGTGAAGCAACATTCTATTAGTTAGCTCAACTATGTAGTTTATCTCATAATCCTTGTATAAATCTTGTTTACTCTGGCCAAAAAGTTAGATTTCAAAATGTCTGGCAGAAGTTGCTGTGCTCCTTAGCAATTCTGGCTTCATCTGGTTGAAAACCAGGCATGTCTTAGTCCTGCCTGTTAGCAGGAGGTTACAGCCAAGATGTCATATCAGTATTTTTTGGTATGCCACAGTTTCTGGTGAAGCTATTTAATTGCTTTCTGAGCAGTCAAGCTAAAAACCTCCCATGAACTGTTAACAGCTTGGGGATATGCAATATTAACATCCCCTTTGAAGGAAATCAAGCGTAGTATACAAGAGGGATTGCTGCTTCTTGAATAAAAATGTATACAATAAAGAACTTTTAATTCGAGTTTCAAACCTTGAAATAGGAATCTAATTGGGGAAAGTACAGTGGATTAGACAGCAAAAGCTGGAGGGGGGAATCTCACTTCTCTGTTTTACTAAGTGTTAGGTGGTCCAGTGGTTGAGTCTTTGCCACCAGATTACAGTATGAGGTTTCAATTAGACATAGAAGTAATTGCTACAAAACAGTTTAGCAGTGGTTGTCCATACACTTTTTTTTAAAGCTTTATTTATAATTCAGATAGTAATCAACTTGTGTATTATGAGCATGGCTGTACTCCTCAGTAGGTAGCTCATCTGGTTTTTGACCTAAAAATAAACAATAGTCAGTTTAGGCAGCTGCTTTAAAAGGAGAAAATAGCAGAACAAAACAAAACCAAACCCCACCTAACAACAACAAAAAACCCCAAACAAAATCCCCCTCCAATAAACATAAAAAAAACTCCTGAAAACCACAACAATCCCACACACCAAATGAAACCAAACAACAAACAAAAATAACACAAACAACCCCCCCCCAGCACTAAATGGGAATACAGAATCCAGTGCATAGCTTTTTGTTACAATACTTAAAATAGAACTTTGCATAGCATAGGAAGATATCTTCAAATTTCTAACTAGTAAGGCTATTTAAAATCTCTTGGTTTTTTAACTTTAAATGAAGCCCAGGCTTGTCTTTAGATGCTAGGAGACAGGAAGGGCAGCTGAGCAGTTGAATACAGAGACAGAAAAGACTGCTTTCTGTGTTTAGAAGAAGAACAGGAAGGAAATGTTGTATGAGAGAAGCAGGAGTTGTAAGAATTCGAGTTTAAGGTAAGATAAATCATAGGGGAGGGATGGCTCTTATTGTGAAACTTTGTAGTGTGTGTAAGGCTTATCAGGCAAAAGGTGTGCCCTGTTGTATTAAATTTAGACACAGCTTGCTTTATACCTCTCTAAAAGTTTCTTCTAACTGCCTGAAAAGAAGGAACTATTCTTAAAATTAGTTACAATCTCTCTATTCCAGTCTTGATTTGTGCAGTGCATGGTAAAAAAGTATAAATATTTCAGTAATGAGGCAAGTCTATTCTTGCCTGTAGCTGTAAATGAACACATCTTAATCCTTTGTCTTCCCCCTTATTGCAAAGGGGTTTGCAACTGATTGATTTCTCCATTCTGAAGATTAAAATGCAGTTCTTGCACTAGAGTTCTTTTTGAAATGAACATGGGAAAATCTGCCTTATTTGGTTGACTAAAGTGCTCCCTTTCTTTTGTAAGATGGATGCTAGATACAGTGAAGCCCATTGTATCCTGCATTATCTGTGATGGCATTAGTATCTTTTATCCAGTTGGCTGGAACAACAGGGTATAATTTCTGGATTTTGTCTTTAATCCAGCTATTTTTGGTCAGAAAAAGGCTAATAAAACATCTCTTGTTTAGTCTAACTGTTCCCGTGATCCATAGCAGGCACAGAGGGGAAAGTGTTTCCAAATAGAATACTTAAAAAAAGCTAAAATAATAAAAATAAATACATTGATGCCTCTCATGTAGTATAGTGCTGTGGAATCAAAGTTCTTCAGATCCAAGACAAGGCAGAAAAGAGATTAATTCAGGTCTTTGTCCATGTACCAATTTGTGTCTGTATTCTTTATTTTGAAGGTGTAAAGAAAGAGGTGATAAGAAATTTACTGATTTGTTTTAACCCTACAACTTTGTGTATACCAGTTACTGGGAAAAGGGAGTGACATAAGCTCTATATTAGCCCACATCAGCATAGCTTAACTTGGAAAATATTTTTTAGTAGACTACTAAAAAGCTGGGATATCTGTGTAAGAAAGGCAAGTTGTTCTGTGTAATATAAATCTAGTTTCCAAAGAGGTCTTCCTTCTTATGAAATGGTCTCACTCGGAGCTCCAGGCAGAATCTTCCAGCAGCTCATGCCCAAGCTTTCAGCAGGGAATTAGCAGGGATTTGCTATTTTGCCCAGTGCTTGTCTTCCTGATACTTGTGGGTCTAGGATCTCTCTGAAATCATTTAGTTCTCCGTCAAGTTTAATTGAAACTGAAATGTGCACTAGAAATTGGGAAGGAAGCTGCTGAAAGTGGATACAGCACGACTGCCCAGCTTAAAGGAACAGGGCTAAAAAACTATTTCTGGAACTTAATATCTTCCCATCTCCTACAAAAACTCCCATTAACCAGCTGCCACAGCTTGTCCGTTCCTTGCTGTCTAGTGTGACTAATCCCCTGAGGAGTGAAGCACTTGAACCTTTCCTGAATTTGGGGGCTGTCCAGAATATGTATATGGAAATTTATGGTTTGTGATAAATGAGGAGCCAGACTGGCAGGACTATTTTTGTCCTTCGAGTGCACGAGGTCAACTTCCATAGTCTTGCTACAAAACTCAAAGTGTTTTTCACCTCTGGGCCAAATGCTGTGGCTATGGAATGCCATGCCTCTCACTGCTGTGGCTCTACCATGTACTAGTACTTGAAAAGAGAAAGAAAATACAATAGCAACAAAGCTACACTTAATGTACTTTAAAAGCCAGAGGTAAAAACATCTTTTTTTTTTGTTTGGGATTTTTTTAATTCTCTGGATTAACCAACTGGTTTTCAGAGTCATTGGGTATATTCTACATCTTCTGCACTGCAGCTATGATCAGAGCCTCAGCTTCTGTGTGCAGACCAAGGACAAAGTGCAGGCTAGACCAGAACTTTGCACCCTCAGCTATCAAACTCGTAATGCAAAGCAGAGTTGCCAGGTTGGTTTGAACATTACTTGTTCCTACCCTTATTGTTTAGCATCTGAGACTTGGGGTAAACTACAAATAATTTAACTTCTGAAGCTTATTTACAATTCAAGTGAGCTAATTAACATCTTAAGACACACCGCAGGGCCTGGAAGGGAACTTGTGCAGCAATTTTAGCTTAGAAGGCTGACAAAGAAATGCTGTCATAGTGGAAGGAGATGGGTAGAAATGACTGAGCCAGCAAGTTCTTTTCTTTAAATACTTGTTGGACATGCTGCTTTCCCCACCCCCCCTTTTTTTTTTCCTACTTCTATACTTCTAAATGCTCTTATTTTTTTCATTTGGGGTTTCAGTTTACTTTGGTCTGTCCTGACCTCTGCCTCTGTGCACAAGAGGTGATTAAGATCCAAGCCTTGAGTAAGATCAAAACATTTTCAGAACACAAAGCAGAATGTGAAAACAAAAGCACTACTAAGAAGTAGCAAATTCTTCTGCTTTTCTGATTTTGTTAGGGCCAGAGGAGCTAGTAACCAAGGCTAATACTACATCAGGAGAAATGTAGCACAATCAGGTATAACCTTGATGTCAGAGACATCACCTAAGCCTTGACGCTCGTGTGACAACACACAGCTACGTGAGAAACTCGCTCCAGTCTGGAGCGTGCCATCAAACGTCGCACGTATGGCCTTGGAAGGCATGCTGCAGCTTTCTCTCCCTGCTGTCGCTGTGCTCCAAGTGATCCTGCGCTGCCTTCCAGGAAAGCCCTGACAAGGGCCTTTTGTTTCCTTAGTTCCTCATTGTTCCTGCCATCGTGGGCAGTGCCCTTCTCCACCGGCTGTCTGACGATCGATGGGAGAAGATAACAGCATGGATGTACGGCATGGGGCTCTGTGCACTCTTCATTGTCTCCACAGTATTTCATATCATTTCTTGGAAAAAGAGTCACCTAAGGTATCACTCTAGCTCTTGTCTAAGATGTTTTATTTTCGTGTTCTGTGGTGTCTTTTCATTGTGCTTCTCAAGTGGTAAAAAAAAAAAAAATCACTTTCTGCTCCAGTCTGGAGCTGTACCTTGTACCAAATCATGAACAAAACCACTTTTGATTCTGTTGGAAGAAATAGTGAGCCAAGCTCATATAGAAAAGTAACTGCAGTGCCTGCTGCCCCTTCATAAGGACAATGGGTGTTTTCTAGGCCCTAGTGGGTCTTCATCCAGAAATTGCATGGGGAAAAATATTATATAAGTGCACAGCAGATACAGTCCCATTGTAGAAATGAGAACATTGTCTGGGACTGTGGGATGCTCAGATACTTTGAGGAACACAGATTTTGCCTAGAGAGTTATAATACAATACACAGCTCATGAGCAGAAAGACTCCTTGGGAGCAGTGCAGCAATAGCAGAACTGAGATGTGGTTTTAACTTTGTGTGTGTTTGTTTATTTTGGTCCCGTTATGACTCCTGTATAACTGGGCCATAAACTGGATTACTCACTGAATAGTTACAGTTAGTCTCTGGATTAGGTAGAGTGGCTGTGACAGTTTTCTGCCTCCTTGCCAGAGAGCAGGTTGCATGATGGGCTGAAGGAGAGGAACGGAAGAGTTTTTCTCTCTGTGTGTCTCACTTAGGACCTCCTGAAGTTGAGGTCAGCTGGACAGCTTTCCACATGGTTTCAAGAGGCTATAGAACTGATGGTATTTTCCCCAAAGTAATTCCAAAGTGTGTCGGGAAACTGAGATGATACAAAAATCTTTCCAAAATCTGCTTTGGTGACTTGTTCTCTCTCTTACTAGGACAATGGAGCATTGCTTTCACATGTGTGACAGAATGATGATCTATGTCTTTATTGCAGCATCATATGCACCCTGGTAAGAAATCTGAAGCGCAGCTTCCGAATTACAGCTCTTTTTTCCAATATGAACAGTTTATCCATGCAGCTTTCCAAAATCTATAGGTATCTCCTTACACGCGATCGACCGCGTCCTGCATTGTGCAACGCAGCATAATGTCATCTCCTGGGATTTGTTGAACAGGAAGTGATACTAGGAAATAGCAGAAAGTTATTTATATTCCCCATACCCTAATTTATGCTTCCCTCACGTCGATGCAAACACACCTTCTGCCTGTGTGTGTAGAATGTCCCAGTGTCTTCTCCCCATCATGCCTATGTTACAGCTCTGCATATTTACTTATTTTTACGAAGCCCTCCCACTCTTGTGTCATTATGGTCCATTCATTCATCACTTTGATCTCTTGAAATCTTTGTACCTCCAGGTTAAATCTACGTGAGCTTGGACCTCTAGCATCTCACATGCGTTGGTTTATCTGGCTGATGGCTGCTGGAGGAACCATTTATGTATTTCTCTACCATGAAAAGTAAGAATTATTATTTGTATTTAACTTTAAACTGAAATGGAAAGGTGAGGGCTTTCTTGCTTTCTGCCTGTTCTTATCCAGCCTTTCATGCATTGAAATAAGAGCTTTGAAACAGTGGAAATGCGTGCTGAGAGTGATGCAAACTTACATCTTGTCAGAAGATAATTGTATTCACTCTGTCATAACGTGTCTTTAGGCTACATCATTGTCTTCTCTAACGGGGTCGGAGGGAAGTATCCACTTCTAAAACTTTTGTTACAAGAAAGCAGGGGTGAGACTGTGTAGGTTAAGAAATGATGGCTTCCTTACACCCCTAATCTGTGTAGCACTGTGTATAGATTATACTGCAATGGTATCTTGTTTCTGTATACTGATGCATGCTGACTCCTGCTACCTTCATGGTTTGGAGATGCGAGTCTTTGAGTTTCAGGTCTGAATTCTTGAGCCTGCTTTCATTACTTGTCAGGTCTTGCTCCCTGAGGATATTTTATTCTGCAGATGAGCCACAGAGGTTCAACTGAGAAATTATAAGTTGTCTGGATGTTTTATTGTCACTAGCACTTAATGCAAATGTATGCATCTAGGTGGTATTTAGAGAAGAAGGTATTGCCAGCAACTGTACAATGCAAAGATAAAAGCTAGCTTTACTTTTGTTGTAAAACACTGGTTATCTGTCTCCATAGAAAGGTTTTTGAATACTTTAATGAACTCATACTAATACAAATTTTAAAATATTTTCTTTACTGTTGAAGGAGATGTTCATCCTCTTGTACACCTCCTTTAATGACTCCAATCATTCCTTTTTAGGTATAAGATCGTTGAACTCTTTTTCTATTTAGCGATGGGATTTTCTCCTGCTCTGGTAGTGACATCCATGGTAAGGAATGTGACTATTTACATTACAAACACACAGACTTTCCCTTTATAACTAGCTTAAGTTCCCGTGCAGCTCTCTTTCATCTGAAAATATGTTAATTTTAGTCCACCATAATTGTAAATGTTCTCTGCAGAAGAACCAAATATAGTCAGTTATTTTGGGCTTATAGTTTACATTTCAATGAAGTGCTACCTTGTTTTGTTAAAGATAAAGAGCTGAGGTTGCAAACTTCCCTTCTGAAGACCCTCACTTCTGAAAGGATATTGGACAGAACAATTCAATTACTTCCTTTGGGGTGAAAATGCTAGAAAGGTGAAGTTCCTCAGCCTGTTGAGGAATATTTCTAGGTTTTATGAGTTAGGAGCTTACTTTATGGCCACTTATAAAGAAAAAACTTCTTTCCCAATTTGTAGAAGTGGAATGGACTTCTGATATCACACAGTCCTTTTTCTTGGTGCATGTAAGAGCTCTCTGGAAATCTAGTTAATTGATGCTGTGGTCTGGACCAAGAGGGAGGAGGTAAATTGACTCTTGCCCCTTTCAAAATTACTTAGGGGCAACAAAGCTGGACAATTTTTGTCTCTTACTGGAGGCTTCTTTTTATCAGTGAAGCAGGGGGAGACTGAAGTGTTGAAGTAGTTGAACTGTATCAAACTGATGCACTGTATCTGGGATATTTGACCTCAGCAATTGGTGGTTTGTGTGTTTGGTTTTTTGTGGGCATTTTTTTTTTTCTAATTGTCTTGTTACATCTATAAAGCACTTTATTCCATCCTGTCCACCTCAAAACTCTGACTATTATTTATAGCTACACATGTTAAATAACTTTGGATATGGTGCTGTCCCAGCACCTTCCTGGACACTTCATCCTCCTAGCAGGAGTTTCATTAAGCTCACCCTTACTCTCAGTTACGTGGCTCTCTTTTTCTCCATGTTTGCCTGCTCTGCTAATGAGCATGAAGCAAGATATCAAACTGGTCATAATTCTTGAGTTATCCTTCTGTTGCTTCTACAGAGCTATTGAGACATACCATAAAAATGTACCATTATATATTTCACAAAGTGTAATATAAAGAAACTGTTTTTCTCACTTGTCTCTCTGTCACGTTGAAGATATTCTGGGTTGGCAGCCAGCTTTTCTTCTTAGGGGGGAAAAGCCCTTTGTATTTTGTGCATAAAATACCCTTTCCCTCCTTTACACCCCATCCCTAATCTCTTCCTCTTGGCAGAGCAACACGGATGGACTTCAGGAGGTTGCCTGGGGAGGTTTGATATATTGCCTGGGTGTGGTGTTCTTCAAGAGCGATGGAGTCATCCCCTTTGCCCACGCCATCTGGCACCTCTTTGTGGCCACAGCAGCTGCTGTTCATTACTATGCCATTTGGAAGTACCTGTACAGAAGTCCTGCAGACATAATTCGTCACTTGTGAGATACATATATTTTAAAAATAATCTGCACTTGGCCTCTGTAACAGTATTATTTGACTTAAGGAATTTGGGGAAATTGGATAATTGCACAGAAAAACTGCACTGACCTTGGTAGTTCTCTGAACACAATTACTGTGAACTGATCATGTGTGTGTCCTGCAACTGCCCATCATGTGGCAAGTGCTGTAAGTAACCAAGATACTGTACTGCAGTACCAAGAGTCCATTCCATGTTAGTAGAGGTGGCTACCTGATGTTTACAAATAAATTTTGTATTCTAGGTTAATTTTACAATTTTTAACTACGTGAATTTTTCTAAATTAGTGATTCAAGTGGTGAAGTCAGTGCAATGGTGAAAATGTAACTCTCTTGACTTGAAATTGGTTTCTATCACCTTTCCACTAGTCATTTATTAAACATGAATCACAGACAAATGATCTCCTTTTACCACCCATTATCTTGGTATAATGTGACTTTTATAGAAACTTTCTGTGGTTTTTGTAAATTTTAAAAGTACATTTATTGAACTGAAACCATGCGACTGTCATCTATGCAGTTACTCATGTTGCAAACCCTTGCCAGAAATGGTTACATTCCACATGCTGTACTGACAAGCAAACATTGTACCTCTTCTGACGGTTGTATTACAAGTGTCATTGTAATAACCACTTCTATGAACTAAAATCTAAATGTGATTCTGCTGAGTTTTAACATGAGACTATTCCTGCTCATGGATTGTACCACTCAAACAGCACCTTAATTTGGCTTTATCCATGATGGAAATCAAGTGCTTTAAAAGAAACAGTTACATGATTTTTTTATTTATTTTTTTTCCTCACGATTCCCAGTTTTAGGCCACGCTGCCCAGCCAGGCAAGGCCGGGATGAAGCTGACTTGTCCGGGGCTGGCAGTGTGAAGGAGGGTGGACAGTTAATACCCCCTACCCCAACCAGAGGGTCAGTCGTTTCTCCAGAAGATGTGTGCTTGTATTGGTGCTGTAACATTAAGGCTTGGATTGTCAGGGGGATTTAAACTGGCCAACAGAACCCGGTCCCATCAATTTTCATTGGGCTTGTTCTGTTGGGAGCTCCTGGTCAGAGCAGCAGGTACCTAGCAGCTACTGACCACTTGGAATCCCTGCTTCTTCACAAGCACAGCTTTTCAGGGAGGGGAGCTTGAAGAACTTGATATGGTGTCACTTGTCATTCTGGGATTAATACAGAGTAAAACTGGTCTTTAATTGTGTCGCTGTCTTCCTCTACGGGAAAAGCAAGCGCGGTAGCGAGTCACGACTGTAGAACACGTGCATTCAATGACCAGGCATGGAAGAGTCATTGTGATACTGTTTGCCCAATAAGTGTATCCTGTCCCACTATATAATGAATGTCTTATATTAAGATTGACTTTATCCTTTTTCTAATTTACTCAGTTTTTCATGTCAATATTTAAAAACAAAACCAAAACGTGTTGCCTTTTTCAGATTTTGTTCTGGATATTGCCTGTCTGCAAACAATAAGTAGCAAGATAGGGATGTTTTTCAAGGTACCGTTTAATATTGCACCTAGATTTGCCAGCGGGTTGCATCTTTTAGAATATACACCTTTGTATACAGCATTTACAGGAGGGACAAACTTTACCTTCAAGGCACTGAAGAATCGCTGTGTGGTGTCAGCGGGTGACTGGGGGAGCAGCACCCCTGCAGAAGGCTGGCTGACTGCCCCAGAGTAAAGTGAAGGGAACAACTGGGCAGGTAATTCCTAGTGCAACAGTCACACATCCGGATGCCTCAGTTTTTTAACATTGTGTCTATTTTAATATTTTCCACTTTTTGTGAGGTTCAGATATTTTGTTTAAACGCAGTACTGTTAAAACCACTAAAATACATGTAAAGGTTTTCTGTAGTCAGAAGTGAAATTAGTGCTTGACTGTGTTTGTTTTAAGTTAATTTTTCATGGCATTGCTTTTTGGAGTGTTTGAAATGGTTTTTAAAAACTTTCAATTCGCCAAAAATCTTTTGAATTACTGTATTCTAGTCACTATGATATTGAATGTACTAGACTAACAATAAACATTTTGTGCAATTTGGAGACTTGTATTCTTGATGGTTGGTTTTATTTTCTCTTCCAAGAGCTGAACCTTGGGACTTCCTAGTGCTTGCTCAGTTAAATTTTTAAAATAAAAATAATAGGAAGGATTCCAATCCAAATTCTTCAGTTGGTGTTATGGGAAGAAATAATAACAATCTCTAAGTTTTGGCTAATATTGGGAATTTGCTACTTTCCCCTGTGCTGTTCTGGATCCATTTTCTCATACTGTTATATACTGAGGTTTGGGGTTGGTTTTTGTTTCAATTATATAACACTAAAAAACCCACAACATTGCTCCTATCCCTATAGGAGTATCATGGCTTAAAATATAGACAAGATGAACTAAAAATGCATTTCTGTCTGGAAAACAAGTACATCAATTAGCCTTTTTTTTCCCTCTCTGTCTAATTGCAGCTCTCAGGCTGGTTCTTCCCAGCGACATTTGCTGCAGTAGCAGAGAGAGGATTTTTGTCTTTCTGAAGCACATGTTTTTAAAAGTACTTGCTTCTGTATTTCCCATGCCTCTGGGTTTTAGAAGTACAAGTACACCAAATCTAAATGACTTGGCAATTACAGGCTTTTTAATTCTGCAGATGGACCTTTCCCGAGGATGTCTGGGATGCAGCAAGTACCTTGGATACTTTCATCACTTTTAGGTTGTCTTTTTCTAACACAATATAGTATGCCTCTGGAAAAAAGAATTTAGTTATGTGAAGGGATTCATTCTAAATGCATTTCTTTGTATTTTATTGTTTGGGGTCTTTTTTTAATTTGACAGCAGCAAGGAATGCACAAAGTATTTATTTTTCTTCCTGTTAATAAAAGCAGCCTCCTCTTCCCATTCTGTCTTCCTCACATCCTTCTTAATTACTTGTGGTTATGGTAAGAAACTGTATTCCTGTCTTCAGTTCTAGGTAAAGGACATCCTTTCAAAGGAGGCTTGAGTGTCTGAACATGGGGTTTCCTGTATCTATTAAATTATGGTGTAAAAATGGGATGCTTCAAAGACTTTAAAACCGTTATCGTGGTTTTCCAGCGTTTTCAGATACTACCTGAATTCCCTATCAGTGTTAGCAGACAGATGAGATGGTTGTCTTTTAACGTGGGATTTTTTTACTGCAGTGTTGTTCTAATAAGTTGACTTTTGCCCAGTTTGAGACACTAAGCCTGCATCAGACACGCAGTGTTGGGGTTGTTCCATGGACCAGCGCTGTGCAAAGCTGGCAGTGCCCTGCACGGAGCCTCTCCTGAGGCTCAGGGTTGTCACTGCAGTAGATCACAGATTGCAGTGCAGTTTCTTAGAGGATTTTCACAGCTGGTCACTGGCCTCTTACCTGCTGAAATGTGAATTGTGTAAATCACACGGGTGTCATAGTACATTTAGAGCTGTTTCTTGGCAAAACGTGTGTGTTGGGGGTGAGTTAAAGAGAAAAGTTTTTCATAGCGTCATTTCTTTGGTTGGTTGGGTTTGTTTGTTTTTTCCTCTTAAACATCTCCCTTAAATGTCTCATGCTCAGGACCCTGACGCTTGTTTGAAAACCTCTGAGTCACCTACACAACTCCTTGATCTAGCTCTGGTTATTTGGCCACATGATTTCTCTGGAGCCTTAGCAAGGCTGTCATGTTCACATGTGCTTGCCTAAGTCTTTTCTCCATGCTTTGCTGTTTTTAAAAGAACACAGGATGTTAGTCTCTGCTTGCTAATCGCTTTAATCTTACTACACCTAGTGATGGTGAATGCTAAAAATAGTTAACAGAATAATGACCAGGATGGCAAGGTGGCCTCTGGATGACTCCACAGTGTGGGCATTTTCAGCCTTCCCCGTGACGCTGAGCAAGTTGCTCAGCCTGTGCCATGAGCTGTTACCCTTCAACAGCCAGAGGCTGCTCACTGTCATTCTGCTCCTTCAAAGTGTTTCTTTCATTGTTTGTCAGAATAAACTCACTAAGCATTGCCCTAGTCTGGAAAAGGAATAGGCACAAGACACCCAAAATGCTCGCTGGTGGCTATGTGGAAGCGTTTGGCTGCTGTTCAGCTAGTGTTGCAGCAGGGCCACAAGGACCAGGGCTGCCCAGCTGTGGCACAAGCAGTAGCCTGGGGGTGATGCTCTGCCTGCAGCTGAACGCCCCAGGCTGCTCAGTGTCTGGTCTTGGACAAGCTCTGCAGCCTGTCTTGAAAATTGAGCACAAAGTTTGAGGGTTTCTGGCACCACCAGAATGTCTGTACCAGGTACGGTCTGTTCAGTCTCACAGGCCCAGTCTCTAGGGAAAGCAGTGGTTTTAAAAGAAAAACCCTTGGGTGGTGTGTTGTAGCAGGCTGACATTATGCTTCTGAGCTAGACGTCTCTTTGCTAGCTTGTTTTCACACCAAGCATCCTCCCTTCTGCTTGTGGTGAGCCTGATACCAGCACCAGGGATGGCAAAGCTTGTTCCCTTTGCAGAACCAGGGCACTTAGTAATGTTACTAAGGATAAGCTGGGGAACCAAAATCCTCTTGAAAAGACCAGCAGCGAAGCCAGCACCAGTTTTGTAAGAGAAGTTACATCACTGACGAAGGAGTTGCTCTCTGAAGGATATATTCAGATGTCTTTGTTGCTTAGCAGCACCATGAGCCCTGCTGGCAGTGGATTTGTGTGCCCAAATCCTTTAGGTGTCTGAAAATCTCCCTTAAATTTTCACATAGGTGAAAAGCCCTTAGTGGAGATCTACTGAATTACTCGGCTTAGCTCCAGCAGACGTCTCCTTGCTTTCTGGTGTGTCCTGTTTGCTGCCAGGAGTGACACAGAGTGTGCAGGCAGTGACCAGCCACAGTGTGTGGCTTCTGTGACATGGTCAGCAAGTGACCAAGCCTGTCTCGAACAGGACCTCAGAGCAGGCCACAGGATGTCTGGATGGAGAGCTGTATTTACTGAGGATGTTGAAACACTGAAACCCAGCCCACAACACCTACTGAGCTCAGGGAACCTGTGGCACGTTTGGCTTCAAACAGCAAGGATTCAGGGGCATCATAAATGCTGAAGGATTGACCATCATTGCTGTGCAAACTCGACTGTTCTGAAAATAAGAAGCTAAGGATTAGTTTAGGAAGGAAATATGGATTTAATTTTTCTAAATATGTGTCTTCATATATGAACACATTTGACTGAATCAAAATGTCTTTTGTCTTGGAGCTGATGGTGGTGCCGAGCAGCTTAATCAGCCTTCTGCTAAATCACTGAAAATAAAGCTTGAAGGGACTCTGAGATATTTTTAGCCCACCCTCTGCCTGCAGGCAGGATGAACTCTGCCTGTCATTCCTGACGTGCTTGTCCATCGTGCTCTAAAAAGCCTCTAACAATGGGGATTTCACAATCCTCCCAGGCAGTTTCTTTCAATGTTCTGCCCTCTGCCCTCTTAGACTTTTTTCTGCTGTCCAAGCAGTATTTACTGTAGTTTAAGCCTGTTATTCCTTGTCCTGTCTGCAGTGGGCTCAGAGAAGAGCCCTTACAGGCACCTTTTACAGCTGGGAGCAGTGTCACATCTTCCCTTGTTTTTTTTCTCCCCTAAATTTAAACAAACTCAATCCTTTCAATCTTTGTTCACAGCCAGCTGGTTTAATAGTCAGTGAGGTGCTCCAGGGAGACTTCAGACACCGTTTTCCCAGCTGATAATGTGACAAAGGGACAGGAGAAATGAATGGAATGCAGAAGGAGGGAGAGGTGGAAGCAGGAGCTGTGATTCTGTGTTTCAGGATCGAGGGATGCTGAGCTCATGTTGGTCAATCCTCGGAAAACAATGGAGAGCTGAGAGGAGCTGCTGTGGCGGACAACTCAGCCTCTGCTGGGTTATGGCACCTTCTTGGAAGGAGGAAAGTCCTTGAGGGTCTGGATGGGAAATGGGGGTTTGTGGGGATGGGGCTCCAAATGTCACCCACTCGGCTTTGTTGTTTGGTTTGGGTTTTTTCACAAAGAACAGCGTAGAAAGTAAGGCAAACCAGAATTAATTTAAAGTGGTTTAATGCAGTAGCTCACTCAGCTCCAGTGCCACGGCTGCTTCCCAGGGAGCTCCTGACAGTACCTCCGGGACAATCCCCTGCACCCCAGTTGGGGCGTGCTGGCGGGTCCCGCCAGACACCCACTTGCTTCCACCCAGCCACAAAGTGCCCATCCCACTCAAACCAAGGCCAGTCCTCACGGTGTCAGTGGGGCTGAGCCTCCTGCCCTGTGACTCAGAGCGAGGGAGATGCCAGCATTTGCCCTTGGCTGGCACAGGGTGACACGGGACAGCACAGGCAGGGCCCCAGCATGGCAGTGAGCGCTTTGTCCATCTTTTCTGTGCTGGGGGGAGCAGATCTGAGCCTCCACCACAGAAGCATGTGGTGCTGGAAATGAGTAGTGCCCTGGCTGGCTGGGAGCCTGGGCTGTTTCATGGTGCCCTGGGTCCAACTATTCCTCAGTAAACCTTTCGCTGCCCATGAGCATCCTCCAGCCCTGTGCCTGGCAAAGCCTTTGTTTATTTGCAGCTGAGGCATCTGCAGCCTCGAGGGGCTTTGCCTTTGCAATCCTATTTTGCAACCTCAGCTGCTTACTCTTCTCCAGCTTCATCCTGCGGGGCAAAGCAGGGGGGCAAATGGCAGGGGAGGGCCCAAAAGGCTGTGAAACTGTGGCAGGGCAACAGGTCCCTTCCTGCTACAGGCATCGTTGCCTCTCCTGCCCATGATGTTCCACCTCACAGCTGCTGGGACCTCACAGCCTCGGTACGTAGGCACAGGGTCCACGGCTGAGACACAGGGTCAGGGCTGAGCAGGTGAAGGTATCTTCTCCTGGGGGTGTTTCTGGCTGAAGGCTGCAGAGGTGTAACAGTGAGTGAAATCCGGGTGAGAGGAATGAGGTCACTGGGCCAGTCTTTGTTAGAAGAAATTGCTTGTGGCTGGTTTCATCAGTCCCAGGTGATCGTTGGCTGTTGATTGCTGTCTGAAAGTTGGGGGTAGTTCTCCTGTTTTCATTTAAAATTGGGTCTACTAGCATGCAAAATGATCAAGCATCTTCCTTTCAAGGCCAAGTGCAGTTTACAGTCCCAGGTGACAGCTGACACATCTCGGACAGATGCTGTCCTTGCTCCCCATCCTGAGCCCTCTCAGCACCCCGGGGGTTACAGCCCTGCGCTGTCTCGCACTGGGGAGCTCCGGGAGAGCCCTGCTGAGGGCAGGGTGAGCGTGGTCCAGCTGTGGCGCTGAGGAGGTGACACCGCTGCCTTTGTCCCCCGACTCCTGGTGACAGTTTNTTTAGGGGCTGCTTATGTGTCAAAAATGAAATGCCAATAGGTAGCAGAAGTGCACTGGTCATAGTCGTAGTGACAAGTCCTGTGTATTATTTTTCAGTACTACTTGGAGGCTTCTTTTTCCACTGGCCAGACTTGCTGTGGCCAACACGGCTGCCTGTTAATTTTGCTCCCCAGTAGTTTTTTTAAGGGCTGGAAAAGCTTAGTAGGGCATTTAAGGCATCTCAAAAAGTTTACATTCCCACGTGTTTCATGAAAATTGGGATCGGAGTAAAAGAAACTAAAAAGAGAACAATGTAAAATAACTGCAAGGCAACCTTGGCTGCCCAGGAGCTGCTGCTGCACAGGGCTGTGCCCGGCGGAGGGGATGCTTCCAGGGGTGCACTGGTTTGTGGTATTCAGCACTGGGCAATCACCATCCCTGTCTGCAGGTCCTTGAGTTCAGGACTTCTCTTAGAGGCACTAGAAGTGATGTTAAACCTCGGCTGCGTTGGAGCCCAGGTCTCCAAAGCCACCGCTGTCTCCACCAGCAAGCAGTGCTTGCAGCACTATAACTAATTGGTGTTGATGCCCCTAATCCAAACCATGTCCTTCACACCTTGTAAAGATGCATTTGTTTTATAGCTCTTGAGTTTGGGGAGAAGGATGAGCTGGAAGAGCTGGTCCCGGGCGTTGACCTCAGCCTGTCACAGCTTTTGCCAGGCAGTGCCTGAGTGGCTCAGCGCTGGAAAAAAAGAGCTGCACCAAACTGAGCTCAAGCAGAGCAGCTGAAAGCAGCCATCCATCCCCATCTTGGAAAGGAACAGGGGATAAACTCTGGTGGTGACAGGAGCCAGCTTCTCCTCGCTCTGCTTCCCATTAAGAAGAGCAGGACCTGTCACCCCGTGCCGTGATTTACAGCCCCGCGGCGCCGTGCCCGGGTGATTTCCCGTGGGCGGCTGCTGCAGCCACGTCTTCTGAACATGACCCTGTGTTTTATGTCTTTACCCTGCCTGGCTTGGGTGGGGTGGGGGAGTTTCAGTCCCTGAGATAAGGGGCAGTGGAAATGAAGGGGACCACTGTTCTGGATCCCCATGGTGGGGGGTCTCAAGAGCACCTGGCCCTGGTGCATTCGAAATACAATTAAAAGTCACCTTGCTTGAGCTGGTTATGTGTTGTCACAGGCGTCCTGCAGCAGGTTTGCTTTCAAAATACCTATGTATAGGTCCATGTGTGTGTTTATAAATAAAACTATGTTTAGTTGGAAATACAGTAATAAATACATATCACTACACAGATATCTCCATGCATAGTGTAAAGCTTTTTCCATCACTTGTAATCCCTATTATAGAAATCAACAAGTTTATTTTAGATACATTTTCATTATATTAAAATGCTACTAACTATACTATATTAATAATAATTCCTAATTTTTCTATGTACATCTACACACACTGCGTACGCTGCTGACTAGTGCATTGTGCGTGAAAATCTTTTCTCACATGTTTTAGTGTACACAGCAAATATGAACTTTCAAAAGCATGGTTTAGATTGTAGCACACCCTACAGAAAAATATAACAATAAAATACCTGCTAAATACACACCCTACATAAGAACACAGTACACATGTACATTGTGAGGGTACAGTGATTTTTTTTTTTTTTTATCTTACAGTGGGACTTGGCACCTGACAAAGTTGGATTCTATGTGCTCAGGCTCAGGGCAGCAGTGAGCAAGGGGCACAGCCCCAGCATTGTAAATTAGTTTATTTTTTTCTTTTGTGTAATCCTGAGGCTATACTACACTGCTGGGAGGGGGAGTGATGAAGTATAGCTTGCCTGCAATGAGTAACACACACACACATATATAATTAAATCCCAGGCATTTTATATCTATTGAATCTAATTTATATGTAGAAAAATAAAATAAATGTATTAAAATGTGCTGCTAAATATAATTTCTGAAAGTTAAGTTACAGCTATTTATCATTCTATATGTACAGACACAGAGATGCTCTGTATGAGTGACACCAAATACACCTTGTGTATAAACAACAACATATGGTAAACACAGGCCTTCAGAGCAACAAATTCTCTAATGATAGACATATAAATGTAAACCTGGATTATTAAATCTGTATTTATATACATAAATGAAGATATAGTTGCTGCCTCTCTGTGTATACAACAGTATATAGATAAATAGATGGCTATAGAATAGACACGCAGATGTGTGTGCGTGCATGTGTTATGACACATCTGTCCTGTGCATATAAGCCCTGACCTTTACAGCATTAAAAGCTATTTTTATATTTATGCAATAAAGCTATTTTAATCAATAATTTGATTATTGATTAAAATATATGAAATAACCTTATTATATTTTTACATATATGCACACACAGAGTAAGAGAAGCATGTGATACAGGTTCATGCACAGACACCCCCCCTCCATTTTCCCCACCCAACAGGCAGAGGCAAGGGGATGCACTTCTGTTGGTCTGTTGTAGAGAAACTCTTTTGTGCATGACATCTATACAGCAAATCAGGAGCTTTATGGCACAAAAATATGTATGTGAACATATACATAAAAAACCTATAAAGGCCTATTAATCAAGTATATGCTGTTAAATCTGCTTTATGGAAGTACAATGCTTGAATTTCTATCCAGCTATGTGTGGAGACCACTAAATGTGCCCCTACAAATACACCGAAGTGAGTGTGATGCTTTAGAATGGATACACTTTGTGTCCTGTCTAAGATATATTAAACCCCAACTCTACATAATATTAAAGGTTACTTTATATTTATATATATATATTAAAAAAAACCCCACAAACCTACAAAACTAGCTGTTAAAAATAAATGCAGCTAAATAGGAAAATATAGGTTTGATAATTTTTTAACCTTCATCTATTACAGTTTATAATTTGTGTGTTAAAATACATTCATGGTTTGAAAATGGAGCTTTCTCCAGCGAGTGCATACACACAGACAAACATGCACACACATATGGGAAGGGAATGACCAAGAGTGACAGTGACTGTTTCTGTTGTTAATGTTATTAACTAACATTAATTCTATGTTAGTATTGCTGCCATTATTCTAGAGATATAGAGATTATACCTATACCTAAGTATTTGGTGTGTAACATACACTACATACAGAAACAGTGACAGTGATGACTACAGATGAAGCTGCATCTTCATATAAAAATAATAATGAAAAGAAAAAAAATCTGTTACATCTGCTATGTGGGAATAAAAGGATTAAATTTCTATAGGAATAAACAGATGCAGAGACAGTGAGAGTAGGAGGGGAACACGTGTGTGCACATGGGTAGGTGTATGTGTGTGTGTGTTGGGGGGGTGTATATATCTGTATCACATATCACACACTTCTGTCTCTGTGTATATAAAAATAATAGTTCTATTTCATATAGTATATTAGTCACAATTTACTGATTAAAAAAGCTGTATAAGACATATAAAAATAGCTTTTAATGATATAAAGGTCTGGGTTTACATACATGCTCTACATCATGCACAAAGATGTGTCAGAATATGCAGACCCGTGGCTGTATGTGTACTACACACATGATATGTGCTGCATAGTAAACCTGGCTCTTTACATCAATAGAAGATATCATTACAGGTACATAAATATCAATGTAGACGATTAAATCTGTCAAAGGTGCTGTATAATTGAGTTTCTACCTATACATACAACAGTATAGAGAGCTGTAGCTACACAGCTGTAGTGCCTTAGACACCTGTATGAAAGGATGTGCACGCTGCTCTCTCTGAGTGCAGTATGACAAATCTTGTGCATAAACCATAATATGTATCATAAACCCCACCTTTTTTTAACTCTATATTATAAAGCTGTATGCAATTAGTATATTCTGATAAATATAGTATATGAAATACAGTTATTCTGTGTATGTCAGAGACAGAGCGAGCTACAGGTGGGTGTCCCTGTGCACCCAGAGCGGGGAGGAAGGCAGCATGTGCCTCTGTGTGTGTATGTTACAGAAGATGGAGATTTGTGCCTAATAAATAGGACAACCAGCCCTTTGTAGCAAGAAAATGTATTAAACCCAATATAAAGTAAATGCTGCTAAATTATGACAGTATAATTATCCTGTTTATGGCTCTGTGGATACGCAATGCTGTGGGGAGATGCACACATCTGTGTGTGCATTGGACCAGCTACACTTTCTGTCTCACTAAAAAACCAGACCGTTAGAGATAAAGAGCTACTTATATATTTATAAATATAGTTAACTTAAAAGAAAAAATGAACTGGTAAATATGGTATATTAAAATATAATTTTAAAATGTTTCTGTATTTTTAAAACCTTTTTTTGTATGTGTATGAATGTATTAAAATATAAAATATATTATTTTTATGTTACATATATAAACTAAATAAATACATCTGCGTGCACACACACGAGGGGTGTGTAAAGGTGGGGGAGGCTGGGCAAGAGAGCGAATACATCTGTGTTATTAAGACATCTCTTTTGAACACAGTATTTGCTATATATTAAATCACAGACCTTTTCATGTGTGCACGTGTCAAGATGTATTTGTCATGCTCTGTGGCATGCAGATAGATACAGAGAGCAGAACACGTGTGTCAGCCCACCTCTGTGTACAGATATGTGGTTTTGCATGTATGCACACATGCATGCTTTAAAAAATATACTGTGAGCATAATATAGACCGTGTTTATTAAAGCCAAACCTCTGTATCAATGACCTCTTGAGCTACATATGTGTAGAGATACCTGTAGAGCTACACATGGACATGTATTTTAATGACATTCATTTGTTTAAATCGAGTGAAACATTGTTTTACACTCACTTGCTCTTATGTAATAACTATATATCTAAAAGCCTGTAATGTATATTATCTGCTATATGGTCTATAAAAAATATTGGCTATAATGGAGATTAATGAGTTATTTTGTATACTAGAATAAAAAGCATGCAGCATTTGTATGTATGAATAAATGTCTGTGCAGTGCATATTAATAGATGATCACATCTCATGGTACATGCTGTGTACATATATGTATGGACTGATGCAATATAGCTTACACTGTATCATTTTAATACTTACATGTTAAATGTGCATTTATTATAAAATAGGTAAAATATTTTATTAAAATAGTAAATAACACTGAACAGAGAGCATTAGAAAGTGTAGTGTATTTGTATCTCTTCTAAATTGTATTTAATCTAAATTGTATCTAATCTAAATTGTATCTAATCTGAATTGTATCTAATCTGAATTGTATCTAATCTAAACTGCAATGTAATAGCCTCTAATGTGGACATAGGGCTGCTGTGGTGACACCTGGCTGCTGGCAGCACTCTGGGGCCTGGTGGCAGTTGGGGTGGGTTGGGGGGGGCACATCTGCACCCCTCCTTGGGACCTGGTGTCCATCCCCTGGGCTGGGGGCTACGGCCACTCACAGACCAGTGTTTGTGAGGAGAAAACTGGAAATATTTCCCCCCTCCCCCAGGCCCCATCCCTCCTGAAAGCCCTGAGCCCAAGCCCTGACACAGCAAAGCAAGCACACAGGTGAGAGAAGAAAAATTTAAAAGTTTATTAAACATTAAGAACAGACCGAAAAAAAAAAAAAAAGAAAGGAAAAAAAATATAGAAAAAAATATTTGGGCTGAACAGCTTAAACAGCTTACAGGCTGCGATCCAGTTCATCTCATACAGATAATTTGATCTTATTTGTTAAACTTGTATTTAAACAGATGCTGTCTTGTGGTGTTGCCAGAAATACGATGGTTGATCACTTATAACTTTTAATACACTCATTTTTTGGTTTTTTTTTTCACATAAAAAAAACCAACAAAGCAAAAATAAACTGCACATCTCTATTGTAAATTACATGCAAAAATAGCTTCAAAGCAGTAGTTGGGGTTATTACAAATCCACAGAGGCAAGACATTCCAATGTCAGGGGTCCTCCGGCACTGCCGGGCTCCCCCCGCTCCCCCCGCTAGCGACAGCACCTTTGTGCAGGTTCGTGTAGGCACCACCCAGTCAAGCACGAAGCCCCGCTCAGCTGCCTCCTTTTCATTCTGAATTTCTTGCTTTTGTGGATTCAAGTCAGGTCTTTATTTCCATGGTGCCAGGTTTCATGACTTCAGCACCGTTCAAAAGAGAAAAGAAACAATCCCCCACCTGCCTCCTCTGCCACGGGCTTTCCCACGGAGAGCCCCAAGGTGCTCGTACTCACAAATACGTCTCAAATTCAATTTACTTTTAGAGGACATTCTTTTTTAAAAAGAAAAAAAGTCACTTCTAAGTTTCAGCAAAAAACAAGAAAAAAAGACAAGCATTTTACCAATGCTTATGTTTTAATAGAGGTCAGCGAATTATTTAGACACACTATTCAGTATTCTGCAAATATATATTTCTATTTTTATAAAATTACAATTTCATATACCTACAAGCTCCTTCATGAGCAACAAAGCCACCAGAGGTGCAACGAGCCCAGCTAAGCTGTCCTTGAAAACCAAAAATGAGCTAAACTTTCATTTAGTTAACTGTTGCTATTCTGGGGAGAAAACCTGGTTAGAGAACCTGGGTTTTGTCCGAGTTTTAGCTCAGATATTTTGCCTTTTTTTTTCAGACACCAGCCTGGCTGAGCCGGGTGCCCAGCCGAGGCCGAGCAGCCCGTCCCGCTCGCTCCAGCACAGGGCCAATCCCCCGAGCCCTGCGCTTGCTCCACTGCCCTCCCGCACGGCGGGATGGGGTGAGGAGGCATCTGAGCAGCTTTGGGGCTGCTGGGAAGCTCTGTGCTCCTCTGTGGCCATGACTTAATAAATCTGTGATACCCAGCCTACAAAAACTACCATCTCCCACCCCTTCCCTGCCCAAAAGAAACAAAAGAAGTATCTGTCTTTTTTTTTTTTTTT
>VWZY01008020.1:130194-148799 GCA_013399075.1 Chloroceryle aenea
AAAAAAAAAAAAACAAACCCTGCTCCCCTGCCTTGAATTTACAGGGGGCCGTGTCGAGCTTCGTACTTTGCAAGGACGTTCTTGCATTTGCCCAGCTCTTTCCGTAAGTCAGCCACCTCCTGGCGGAGAGCCGAGTTCTCCTTCTCCAGAAAGGAGGCGCGGATGGCGATCTGGTTCTCCTTCAGGCGGCGGGCATCCCTCGATCGCTTAGCAGCCATGTTGTTCTTTCTACGCCTTGCCCAGTATTTGTCATCCTGCTCATTAAACACAGAAAGAAACAAACAAGATATTAGATTTCAGTAAACTGAGCAGCCACCAGGATGTGTCCTCGGCCTCCGCCCGGGGATGACTTCACTCCGCACGTTTGGCTCACCCGGCCCTGCGAGCGCTGACAGCGCCAGGCGCTGCTGGGACGAGGGTGACAGATCCACATGGAAGAATCCAGCCAGGGAGCACAGATGCCTTGCCTGTGTTTCTGTCAAAATGTTTACACTAGCCCCCTCATCCTCTTGACTGTGAATTCCTCCAAGGAAAAATGAAGCAATATTCCAGTGGTACAATGCATCTCACATCCACGCTGACCTAGTTAGCACATCCACCTTCGCATCTGATGACTCACCCTCTACCGGTTGCTGGAGCAGTACTAATTAGCTCTTGAACATCCCTGCTCATCTTTACCAGCTAACACCTGGTTCACTCTGTCAGTATCTTCCATTTCATCTAGAGTTCAGCTCTTTTTTTTTGAAAGTTCTTCCTCACTGAGCCCCAAAGCGTTCCTGTTTGCACCCTAGAACAGCAAGTCACTGGAAAAGGGTTCCTCGGCACAACGGCAATGGCTGCTTTGGTATCAACTGCAAAGATATTAGCACGATAGGCTTTGGGAAAAAAAACCCAAACATCTGCCAGAAATAGGTCCACTAACCTCTAAAGTTTCATAAGCTAACACATTCCCGAAGTGTCATCCCTAAAGACTTTCCTGTAGGAAATCACCTTGCTGCACTGGTGCAGCAAAGGCTCTAAGTAAGTACCTAATTTTACCCAATTTTTCCACTCTCCCAATGAAGTGGCTTTCAGTGAAATGGCAGCTTCAATGTTGCTTTGAAATGGAATGAAGATCTAGAAATCTGGAACAGGTCAGTCAACACAAAGTGGGCAGAATCTCTCATGAAAAGTGAAATTCACTTCCCTCCAGAATAAAAGACATGTTGCCATTCAAACCTCAAATTGTCTGGTCAAGTCACAGAGCTCAAAGCTGCCCTCCCAGAGCCGTCCCTGCATTACTATAGGTGTGCCCTTGCCTGTGTGGCTCTCCTTTCACCAAGCACAGCACCGTACCCAGCACAAGGCACAGGAGCCATCTGGCCCGTGCTGCACTGAATAGACAAACACCCCCAGCCCCTGTGCCTTTCAGCACAAAGCACGAAGCCAGGCCTAACGCTGCTGCTCTGCATCTTCTCCTGCTGCTTGCATATGGGAAAGCAAGAGCAAAACAACTGCTGGAAGTACCCTGGAACCACTTTACATTAGCTCAGCTTAACAAGGTGTGCAGCAATGCTGATTTGGAGCCAATGTTATCTCTAAATTGCTCTTCACCTGTACTTAGTTGGGACCCTAAAAAATCCTCTTAAAACCAAGCATGCAGCAAAAAGCTATGACCCAAATCTTGTTTATAATTTCCCATCTCATTCCACTCCATAAAAATCAGCTTTAAGCAATTTATTAGTGTGCCACCTAGGCTTCATCCCTCTTTATTTTAACAAATTGCTATGGCAAATCCCTTAATCCAGGCCTGGAAGAGGTAAGGCTGGCATTTCAAAATCACATGCAACCTAGAGACGATTGACTGGTCTAATCTGCTTACCCTCCCCCAGAACTCAACAGCCATTCCACATGCCAGGGCAGAAGCAGCACTTGGGTCAAGCACTCTGACATGAGTCAAGGGCAACTGATGTCATTACCTCAGGGAAATGAGAGATCCTCCACTTCTAGTTCAGCCTTTGGCTGAAAACTTCTGTGTCCCACTGCTGCATGCAAGAGACTGGTATTTTTCCACCTCTGGCATGGAGCAGTCCAACAGCAGCTTTGGCAGAAGTTTGCTTTGATGAATAAGGACAATTAGGAGATACCACAAAATGATGAATGGCACCAAGGAGCAAACTCCAGTCTCCCCACAACCAGCCAGCCATCTCTGTACGGATCCCCCCTCTCTGGGCAGCCCCCTCAGCACACTGCAGAGCCAACAGAACATCACTGGTAGTAAAATTTGCCCAGGTGAGTAACGGCACAGGGACAATAAACCTTTCTAAACGAAAGCTGAGGACACTGCAGACAAAGTGACAGACACATACCACCTGAATGCTAGTGGAACTGTGATTTCTGAGCTTTTAACCTGCACAGCAGTATCCTTCGGGATGAAACCAGCAAACAGCATCAGCTGCTTTCCCTGATGCCACCAGTCTGGTGCAAACGCGCAGCAGCGCTGTCTCTTTGCACGCGCAGCCAGGGATTCCCACCGACTCCCAACAAGCTTTTGGTCTGTCCTGGGGGACAGAAGCAGCAGCAGAATGAAACTCTGCACTGACTACCTCTGATAAAAAAAGATCCTCTTGGAAATCACATGCTGGGAATAGAATCTGGCAAATAATGAAAATGTTCACACTTGTTTGATAGGCTGAATCACTTGATCAATTTGTTCTGTGCTCCTTGTGTGCTTGCTTTGCCTCTTCACGTCTCAGTGGAGGGCACAAAGATGCTCTTACTTTCAAAATGTTGTATTATTTCTCTATTTTAAATGGTGTGTTAAAATACACTGCTTGGCAGCACAATTTTCTTCTGTTTTCTTACAACTAGTTGAGATTCTGTCGCATAGATCACTGGTGCTTACTGTAGTGCTCCCATTCATTATCAAACACGGACCTAAAGCAACTTCCAACCAAGACACAATATACTTCATCCTGTCATTAGCAGGGACCTACACGGACCCTGTAAGAGCAGGATTCATCCTTTCACAATTCACAGTCTACACTGATGAGACAGACAGAGGATGGAGGAAAGGGAAACATGACCAGACTGTGGGAAATATGGGACAAAGTAGGTTTGTCCAAGGTCATGCAGGAAGTTTCTGGCATACAAAGGAAATTAATATTGATCTCATGAATTTCAGCTGTTGTGTAACTAATAAGGGACATCTTCTCTTCACTCTTATTCAGAACAGTTTTATTCTACAACAAAGTCACATTTACTTTGGCAGATCTACCTTACAAGAGAAAGCAGTTTCACACTCCAAACGTGTATCTCAAAGAGTAACCATCATAGAGTCTGTACAAACAATCTCGTCACCAGTTCCAATTTACCTTCAGGTCATCTGGAATGAAGACTTTGCGAGCTTTCTTAATCATTGGCTGTGGTTTCAGCTCTTCTTCAGAGAATTTGCGCTTACGAGGGTCAAACATCTCCTGGCCAGGAATACTGGAAAGAGCGAGATCTGCAGGGTCAGGTTCATAGCCAACAGGAACTTGGATAGTCTCAGGATCGATGGGACTTGGTGTGTTTCGGCTTGCTGGCAAGATCTGGCCTATAGAAATAAAGGACAAATTCAGCTGTGTTATAAGAAAATATGTAAATAATATCACTTGACATGGTTTTAAGATTTCTAAATACTTTACCAGCAATAATTCTTTAAGATTACACTGTAAATTTGGTATCTACTGCTGCTAATCTGAACATTTTGCAGGGTGCATATTCAGATCCAGACATACTCATGCCATTATTTTCAGAACTTGTTCCTAATTCTGGTTGCTAATCTTGGATGCCCACCTAAGATCTCTGAATCCAACACTGAATTGCACTAGACTGCAGGCAGAAGACATTGTTCCAACCCGTGCCACCTCATTAAGATCACAGCTAAGTTATCCACCACACTGCAATCCTTCCCAGTTCTCTCATTCACAGATTTCTTCATCTATACCTTTGAGGGCACCTTTAGTTTACAATCAAAGGATGTACAGTACTTGTAATAGGGCAGTATCTCAAGAAAATGCACTTCCAAGTGGATTCTACTAAGTGCACTGCCAGTTTCTATGAAACCCTACTGGTGATATTCCAAAACACCGGCAAGGAAACTAGCAACTTGAAAGGCTACAATGACTACTTAAAGAAGCTCTTCAAAAATGAAAGAACACTTATTTATGCCACATTGTTCTTTTATGGTACATAAAATCTACTAAAAAGGACCCCATTCCCAGAAAACTAGACTAGATGACCTCTAGAGGTGCCTTCCAACCCAGACATTTCTATGTTTCTAGAAGAATAATACCCCCTTGTATTTTCTGTTTTAATCTTAGATGTAGCCTTCAAGATCCTGCAGCACCAATTCACGCACCATTCCCAATAAACATCCGATTTAAAATCTCAACCAAAGGTTCCAAAAATAGGATCCTAAAGTCAGCTGCCTAAACATGGACTAGCCCCAGGGGCAGAATTTTCAGACGTTTTCGGCCGCTTCAGAAGTACAAGCCTCTCAGACTTCAGAGGAAGGGCTTCTGATTGAAGCAGGTATTCTTTTATAATTTTGACTATCAGCTAATTCACTTTGACTTTAGAGATGCAACGGCTTTCATAATAACTGCAAAAACATCCTGTGACTACATAAGATTTCCGTCTTTGTGCCTGCATCACAATATTCAGGGTGTACAACAGTAAACATTAAATGTCATTTCTAAGGCCAAAGTTAAAAAAGTAATTTTTATTTTAATCTAGAAGATCGCGGCAACAATATGGGAATAGTGTGGAAAATGCACTGGGGAATTGCATTGCGCAAACCAGGGCTTGCCAACAGAGGGCTCGTCTTTTGTAACTCCTATTTTAAACCAGCGCTGATAACATCAGCTTCCAGGAAAGGCGAGTAAGGCCCTGGGAGAAGAGAAAAGGAGGATCAAAGTTATTAAAGTATATATACATCCATAGGAGCGGGAGCGAGAGGAAAGGACCTCGCTATCAGCTGCAGAGCGCTTCCTCCCCTGCCTCCGGGCCCGCCGCGCCGCTGCCAAGACCTCGGCGCTGAAAACTTGACGTTTCCTGCTGTGCCTCATTAACAGCATCGGAGCCCACGNTAGAACACGTCTGTGTCCCTAAAGGCGTTGGCGGCGGGGAAACCCAGGCTAGGAACAGTTCTAAAGAGAGCCCAGACGGCTCAATTCACCGAGGCATCTTGCAGCCTTGCTTTAAATGGAGGGCTAATCTCATTTCAGATACAAGGGCTGGCAGAAACAGGCTTACTTGAAGGATTAAACGCAGGGAAGCTTCCTTTGATGTGAGTATGCTTGTACCAGAGCAGCAAGATATTTTTTTAACTCGTGCAAATCTTGCAAATTCTGCAATACAGACAAAAATGAAGCAAGACACAAGCTCTGAATACTTTTATAATATTGCTGGTGAGCCTGCAGGGTGTTTGTAAAAGTCAAGAGGATTGTGAAATCTGCCCTTTCTAATTGCCCTAAACAAAAGAGCCTGTATTTAAATATTGCTGAACATATAGATACACAGAATCAGTTAACATTATAATCTATCCATAATGTGCCATATTCCAGAGCTACACGAACTTTGCAATCACTGGCCTTGAGAAATTCTACAATAACTCCCTCCCAGAAAGGAAAGGGAAAACCTGCTCCTTTTAAACATGGGAAATTGAGGTAACGCATCTTACCAACGCGACAACAAAATAAAAAGGAAAGTTATTTCTGCAAGGTGATCCAGGACAAGAACCTACACACATCAGGATGCTGCTTTGTTCCCTCCATGCACACATTTCACCTCCTCCAGCCTGAGAAGCTCTGCCAGTAGTCAACTGGAGCTGATCCTTCAGCAAACCTAAGATGTTGCAGGTACCAGTGTGAACTCATTCGAGATGAATGCTGTTCACCAGTGCAAAGCCTGAGTGCATCATGCACGCAGCAGAACATCCCCACCTAGGAGCCTGAAGATTACTGCCCTGTAAGCTACTCCTACATGCACACCTCTATCAGTCCGTGCGGGCTGACTGTCCGCTCTGTCACACTCCTGTAAGTGATCAGGAACCCCACTGAGAACAGCAGAGTTAATAAGGGTGTCTAAAACCTCAGGCAGAAAAAACAGTATTTCCGTGTCCAGCGTTTTACGTTAGGCAACTCCTGGCACTCGCTACCTTTTTATTTATTCTATCGAGTTTTGCCAATAACACAGGCCAGGAACCTGTCTTCGTTAGCTTACTGGCTAATGGCCATTACATCTATGTGGTGCTGGAACTCATCGTAACCCAAGACGACAGCGTGGGCTGTGCTGGACTTGGCACTGCTATTACTGCAGAAGTACAGTACGAGGCCTCACATTACATCCCTCTCCAAGCTCCTCTCCCTGTGTGCTCATGGTATTTTAGCTGTGCATCCTTCTGCCAAATTTGTTCTGGGTGTTATTTTTATGCACTAAATTCCTCGCAATCAGAGGCAGGTCAAATAAGCACAGCAATCTGAATGTCATGTGCCCAGCAGCCGACTAATCCTCACATCAGCAAGCTTCACAGCTGTCACAACATCCAGAGAAAGAGCTGGTCAGGGGCTGTGATGCACAAGGAATCGGCCAAGAAGGAAGCCTACACCACCAGCTGCCGAGGCCGGGCGGAGGTAAAGCACCTCGCTGCTCAGCATGGGGAGCCAGATGCCTCTGGTGCCAGTCTCTGTATTATTTAAACACTCTGCACTCACATCAGCAGCCAAATTTTCACAACAGTGAAGTGGCTGGACTGGTTAATATGCTTAGCTTTGTTCTCAATGGAGGCTGATGATTGCCAAGTGTTCTGGAAAGAACTTGGCCCCTCTAAGTTGCTGAAATGAGAGCTCTTGAGCATTAAGCTCTTTTGGAAATCCAGCTGCAGAACTCCACGGTGGTGGTGGATGCAAGCTGGGAACAATGGTTAATGGAAACTTCCCCTCATACCACCCTAGTGATGTGTTTCAACCATGGCCTGGAGAGACCACAACTTTGTCAACACTGGCCTTTTGTCTGGAGACTTTCCCACTTGTAGAGCCCCACTCAAGCAACACCAAGTGTGCCAGTACAGACACGGCTCCAGGTGTCTCCTGGCAAAGGAACCAGCAGGTTTTGACAACCCCTATCAGTTATGGCTGCCCCAGCATCTTGCCTTCACTAATGCTCTTGCTGTTGCTCTGGTAGATATTAGCAATAGCAGAAAATTTTCCAGAAAGGACTTGAAAGTTGGCTGTTCTAACCCTTTCAGTCCTCCTCCCAACACAGCCTGCCAGTGAGGAAGTCCAATGTAATGGCAATATTTTCAGTGTGATTCCTTGTTCAAAGAGAAATGGACTGAGGCCATTCGCTTGTGTCATCTAGGTCACCAAATAGCTGGTAAAAAACAGCTTCTAATTCCCTGTAATAATTAAAATTGACAATTCCAAAGTACAGTAGCATTTTTATATACCTGCAAACCCAAAATGCTGATCTAATATCGCAGGGAGCTCCATCACCGTATCCTGGCTCTTAATTTCCCCCTTTGAAATACTCCACCTCCCAGCTGTGCCCAGGATAATTCAGACCTCTTCAACTGCAACGCTGCTTGATAGACTTCTTGCATTGCAAGAGATCCCTGGTGAATTATGTGGAACTCAATTTTGAATCATTCAACTCCCACAGAAATGTGCCTGATTTTCAGATCTCCCTTCTTATAGCCCTTCCATGCTTTTCATCAGCTCAACAGCTGGCTGGAGAACAACGAGGAGAATAAGAAAAGGGAGTGGAAATGTTCTAATCAAAATATTTTCCCCTATTTTTTACACATCTGTTGGAAAGTAGTAAAAGAGGAGCTTCTCATTCAATTTATCAGCAGCCCAGGGATAACATATGTATTTGCTAATATTTTTCCTTATATAAACTAAAGACACTTTGGGCATGTCAGTCAGACTATATTGTACGGCAGTTAAATTGACAGATAATCCTCACCCAGAGCTGCTCCCGAGAAGCCCACTGCTCTGCCAACGTGTTTTCCAAATCGTCTATCCGCTTGGTGGCTGGCCAGCTATTTGGGATAGTTCTCTTGCTCCAAATCACAGCCTGTCCCAGACTAATCTCTCATCTACTTCTGCTCTAACCCCTTCAGACACTAGGAAAAGTTACCTCAATGCAGAACATGAGGCAGTGTGCAGAAATTGAGAAAAGCAAAAAATCCCCACAGACAGTGAAGTAAAAGGAGGATTCTGGAGGTCAAGATTCTGACGGTATCTTGTCAGATTATAACTCCTCAGTTACAAGCATCATCTAATTTACTTACTATTAGTATTTTAGTGTCTTCCAGAACCTGAACCAATTACATGGACAGTAAGACCATAATCTACACTAGCTCTGCAGGGAATGACAAGTCACACTGTATGATCTTCAGGCCCTCACATGACAGGACAAAACCAATGACTCTCTGCTTGGGGGTGAAGAAGACACTTGACCCCTGGGTGTATTTATATAAGCAGTCATTAGAGGAGCTTTATTTTCTTCTGAAGCAATAGGAGATTAGTGTATTTTGACCAGTACTCCAGCCTAGCACAGACATTCCTCTGTTTCTTATCTTACACAAACTAGACTCTGCCAAACTTGGGGTGACTACAAACACTTCCCGGGGAAAAGAAGGATCTTAATCCAATGCAACCACAACATATTCGCTGTTCTTAACACTCACTAAAAGACTGGCACATAAAAGTGTTTTTAAAATGTGTACTTTTTAAAGATATCGGCATTGTTTACAAACCTTGTGCATTTAATTATAAAAGAATTGTCATTTCCCCTCTCAGCATTGTGTGCCTCCTGCGCTGGGCCTCCCCAGTATTATTACAGGCAGGACTGGTAGTCTTATTAAGATTGTCTGACACTTCCCATTAGAGGATACTGTCTTCAGTGCCTTTGACCGTTGCCAGATTTCAACCATTCTGTTTGGATTTGTGTGTGCCAATTATGCTTCTGCCAAAGTGGTTCTACCGTTTCCCGAAAAAGGGTCAGTAAAAATACTTTGTTTTGAACCGGTTAAAAATTCCTGGTGAACTTTTCACTGAATGGTGCTAGTGGCCCATGCACTGGAGGAGAGGGCAGCTCCTGGATCAATGCTATTGTCATTTTGTTTGCCTTCTAAAAATCTACGGCATACATGAAAAGGATGGGTGAGAAAGGGGCAATTTCAGTAAGCGACCATGACTCAAAGGTGAGAAGGGGGCAAGGATGAGGGAGACTGGTAGACAAAGAGGAGAGGGAGAGACTGGAAGAGAAAGGCTGCTTCAGCAAAGGCTGGGATGAATGCGTTCCCTAGAAGAGCAGTGTTGAAGGGAACATGGCAGGAGAGCACCTGTGCTGATGGTACAAAGGCAGCTCCACAGTCCCGAGTCCTACAGATCTTCTATCAGCAAACAGTGAAGTGCCCTGGCAAAGCTCCCTGTCCCCCTTCAGCTCCTTACAGCATGAGTAAGTTGCTGTCCTCTACTCAGTCCAAGAGGCAGGACACTGTGGGATGCTGTCAGGTCCACTCTCACTCATCTCCAGTGTGCCTGTTGTAGCGGTGGCACATGACAAAATCGGGGTTATTTTTACACTTTGCTTTTAAAATTAAGTGCAAAGGCCTTTTAAGAAGCACGGTCATGGTTGCAACAATATTCCAAGTTTCAATCACATACTATTTTGTCCTCATTCTGCAGTTACTTGTTTCACCCATTTTGATTTATCCAAATGCACCCCTATGTTACTTGCTACAAATTACTCCAACCTCCTGTAGAGATACAATTAGCAACTTTTCAGGAGTACCTTCCAGCACTGATGACTCCTACACCTGCATACTTCACAGAAACAATTTTTTTTCCCCACGAGACACCCATGAAAGAAGGGGCAACACTTCCTCTTTGCTGGTGAAGGACAGAAGTACAGACATTTAAAATCAACAGTATGCAGCCAGCCTCTCAGGTCAGCCAACATTATAGGCACTGTCTGCATTTCACATCAGCTCTTGCTGACTTGTGGTGCAGGTCGAGGGCTGTACACGGACACAAGTGAGGGCTACTGAAGGTATCAAACTGGGCTCCTCACAAAAAGGGAAGCAAACACAGTGTGACAAGCTCACATCATCAAATGGCTTGCTGAGAATTTGGCTGAAGCTTCATGGCAAAATTCAGTCTTTCTAGACAAAATCCTTCCGTCCTTCCTGCCATATTTTTCCTTCTCCTCCTGTCGTTCCCACATCCGCTCACATCTGCAGTAAATGAGGTCAAGACCTTACAGCCAACCTCTTTTTTTCCTGATACAGCCCTGATTCAAGCCAGAGCTGGTCTGACCTCTGCATTCAAAAGGAGAGGAGATACTGTAATTAAAGCCTGCATCTCCAAGCAGTTGAGGGAGGGGGGTTTGCTATCTGAAGCTGCACACGTGGCCTTCAGTCAAGTGTTTGCAGGCTTTTGAGGGCTTGACTTTGTAACTCCTGCCTGTGGTTAGTATAATGTGCGTGTGTCGTGTTATGCTTGCTGTGCCACTAACGTTCTGCCCTTCAAAAGTAATTAAGAAAGAAATATGAAGCACCATCAGGTAGATTTTTCCACTATGTCTCCTGGACTTATGACTCTTCTCTGAGATCTATACTCTGAAAACCTTGCCCCATCTTTAGCCTGTGCGATGGCAGCACATAGGTCTATGAGATCCCGTTTCTGAAAGCTACCAGGAAATGAAACTTTTATTCCTTCCCAAACCAGCCCTTGCAAGACACCCAAAAGTCAGGGTTCCTGTTCTGTACATTGCCCTGGCTGAAGCGCTACACACAGAAACAGGAGCGTTTCATTCTGCTCCCAGGACGCTGCTCAAGGATTTCCAAATTCTTGAAAAGCATGAAATTCACAGCCCTCATAAATGTCTTTCTGATTTTTTGGAGGGTGATGCTTTCCTTACAAAGACAGGCCAAGCTGGCATTCCGTGGGGAAAGGGTTGGAAGGGATGCTGCAGGGGAGGATGTTCAGATGTTCCGACGCGTATTTAAGTTTGATTTATAGTTGGTTTAGAAGCACGTTTCACTTCAAGATGCTGATATTCTGTGGTGCACTGGAGCTTCATGGTATCCTTTGGCATGTCTTTGTATATTTTTGTTAATTGGCAATTCACATATACTAAGGTTCCTCAAAAAGTACAACTCTTCCTTTTCTAAAAGGGAAAGTTCCAGGGAAGCACCAGAATTGGTAACCTGCTCTAAAGAAGACAAGATGATCCTTTTTTTTTCTTTCCCTCAGACAATTGCATACCCAGCTTTAAGAAACCAATCTCAAACAATAGATTTTAGATAGAGCCCCTGCTTTACGTAAGAGCTTCATATGGCATCCATAAATATGCCCTCACGTGGACTATCACTCAAAGCAAAGACAATACTTGTCCTCAAGAAGTGTTCATGCCACTGCCAATGTGCTCTGAAAGACTCCAGACCAAGAAAGTTCCTCTCACATTGTTCTATTTATTTGGCTAATGAACAACCAGGGCGGCTCACTCTCGGGCAGTAAACAGGTCTTGCAAAAAGCCATCGTGTCATCCTGAAAGCGTATGCCACCCGTGACTCATGTATCTATTACCCAGTTCTGGTACCCAAGCCCATCTTGCTTGGGTGTGTTATCAAAACACAGGCAAGGGAGATTTCAAATGGCATGGAAAAGCCACGTGAAGCAGGTACCTTTCCTCTGACTCCCAATCAGTTGCTAGTGGCAAGGCTGAGAGCCAGACAACAGATGCTATCAGCTGCTCTCTGAATATGTCCCTGAGGAAAAAGGGGTCACTGGGCAGAGTTACAGGAACTTGCAAATCTCATCTTCTCTTTTGATCTGCTCTGTACACACACATCTGAACTATCTGTTGCAGTAGCTTTTTTCTGACTTGTAATTTTTTACGTTTTTTGTTCACTAAAACAAAGTACACTCTTTATGTGGCAAATTGATGCTTTATAGAGGGTGATCTGTATAAAATAATCACATTTTAAGGAGCTGAGATGCCAGAATGGGGACACACTGTTCCCATAACCTTTTAAGTAAGACTTAGTACATTTTCTTTTCTCTGCCTTAAATTAGGACCCTCTAACATGTTTTGGAAAAAAACCCAAACAAACAAACAAAAAACCCAACAAACCAAACCAGCAAAACTCAAAAACTTTTATTTGGTTTCTTAGAGCCCAATAACTGCAGAAGTCTGAATTGCTTTTATGTACTGGTTTTATTCCCAATGAGCACACACAAAGAAAGCACAAGGGTGTGTGGTTTTTATCTTTTTCTCTATTCTTATTTTATCTTCATTTACAAAGTACGCGAACGTCTCGGGTAGTCTGAAAAATGGGTCAGAGGAGGAAGAGAACACGTAACCATGGCTTAGGGAAAATTCCAAGAGAACAGAATGTTGCATATGGACATTACCCGAGTGTCTGTAACTACTTCTTTGCAGCTGCTGCATAATACAGGCTTTTGTGGCACATCAGACACAGATAAAACTGGAGAACTTCAAAAAGCAAGTCTGAGTAAAAGAATTTATGACACTGGGCAAGGCATTCTTATAAACTGACTTCTAAATGTGAGAGCCACCTAGCACCAGAAAATGGCAAGAAACTACAATGCTGAGTAGTTTCAAAAACCAAACTAATGCCTGCAGAGATTTCTGAGCCTACGAACAGCACTCATGTTGTTGGAGAAACATGAAGGTAAAGTGAGCAACAAATCTCAGGGAAAAGCAACCAGAGAAAGCAAAACACACCAAAATCTTTGGGTTTATCTTTTAAACACTGAAAAATGTTGGCAATGGAGTATTTCCTGAAGAAATCCTGGAATCCTAATACTTCTTTTCCTGAGACTGAACACACCATGTACACATGTTCTGAATACAACAGCTACGTGGAACCTGGGAAGATTTTGAACTATGTAAAAAATGAAATTAAAATGCCCCGAGACACAAAGGTCAAACCTCCCATCTATTGACTGGTGCATTTATTGCATTTATCTCAGCAAAATGGATCAGTGAAACTTAAACTCAACTGCCACTTGAGGCTGCCATTTCTTTCCAACTCTTCTTCCCTCAATCCACAAGCAATAGATATTTTACTTCTGCTATCACACAAGGCGTGGCTCCCCATTTCCAATCAGCAATAAAAATGTTATAAATAAACTAAGTCAATATATATATTAAAAAAATCAATATCTTTAAAATAGAAATATATTTGACTGTAACCTTGAGGTCAACGTGAACTGGCAAATCACTTATCAATTCACTGCACATGGTAACTTTATATGTACATGTCTGCATTATATATACATACATAGAGGACCCTGTTCCATGAAAATTATTAAGTGCAAACCAACAGCAATCTTATTTACAGCAACTGTAGTTTTAATTCAGTATTTTTCTTCCTGTATCCATAGCTGTGAATTTCAAAATTAGCTTCCAATCCAGACATCCCGAATAACTTTCAAACAATGTCTTGGCACCAAAACATTTCTTTAACAAGAGACCCTCTACCCCCTTTGAATACAGCAAATTTCACAGAAGTCTCTGCCCACCCTGGCACAAAGCTCTCTGCCCGCTGAGCTCTGCTTGGTGCTTCCCAGCAGCCAGATGACCAGGTCAACACCACTCTGACCAAAACCAACATGTTTTCCTACTTCCATAGGCAATGTATCACTGGTAGGGAGCACCACTATTTTAGGTTTATTTGGGATGGGGGACACTGTTGATGTACTTATCTCCAGTCTCTACAATACATAATAATTTATCTTAAATGTAACAGTGCTTTATTAAAAGCTGATTCCCACAGAAGTAAGTTGACTGGTCTGGCTTCCTTTTTAGAGTGGTGTTCAACCTATTCACTATATGGGATACCTTTGAGACAGCACAGGCCTTATTATATTTTGTTCTCCAAGGCTTTCAAGAGGATTTGTGGGGAGGACAGGACACAACAAAATCCTTCATGTTTTTTTCCTCTTATTGAGCCGGTCATCTGTAGGCAAAGACACTGCTGGCTTCACTGCTCCTGCAGAACTCCCACTCTGTGCCCCCGCTGATTACAGCAGTGGGTCTGCAGGAACTGGCCATGCAGAAAAATGTCTATCTGTGCCCAAATGAAAGGAGAAACACTGGAGAGTTGGAAAGCACTGCAAGCTGAGGGCAGCAACAATTCACAGGCTTGGAAAACTATGTGGGCTTTACCTTTTACACTCCTGTTAACTCCAATTTTCATGAAGTAGGTGGTGTTGCTACAGCAACTGTCGTATCACATCATTTCTGCTGTCTCTGTCAGAGAGATCATCTTATTTTATCTTAAACTCAGATAGGCAGCTTTTCTTCTTCTAGTCTAAAGGCCTCTATATTTTGGATATAAAAAATTACACAAAATAGAGCTTTGGCATATAAATGTTTGGGGTTTTTTTTAATGCAGCAAAACTTACAGAACATTTCTGTTTGTTCTCCTTTTACAAATGCAGAAGGAATAAAGGAAAAGGCACTGACCAGATTTACGCTGCTCCAGAGTTTCAGAAATAAATTAAGAGCTGGTCTCATGATAAGGATGATTTGTGTCGCCTTTAATGTGTTCTTTCTACAGAAGCTAACCCAGTGTTCTGGTGCACTTCACTAGAAGTAACTCATCTATTCACCGGGGAAAACATCTTGCTTCCTCATGCCCAGGCTATTTATTATGTACATACATTCCACACCATTCACACCCAGCTTAGATGATGCTGCCCATCAACTGCACACAACATGCTGCTCAACTTGCATACCTCACCTGCTTAACCTGCAGCCTGGAAGAAGCACCTATTGAAGCAGAAGTCTCAACCCATCTTGACCTGTTTTGGGTTTGTCCAAGCAGCCACCTGGCTTTGCAGCTCCCTTGCTCAGTGACCCAGGAATTTGGTTTCACCTCCTCTGCCTCCATTTTGCTGCCTGGATAAGGTCTTTGAGGACTCAAACACAAGAAAACTCAATAAAACCCCGATGAGGCAAAGGCTCTATTAAATTTTTGTTATTAACATGCATTCCAACCTGTGCAATCATAGATCTTCCTTTAAAAAAAAAATCAAAACAATGTGAAATGATAGTAAATATTAAGTTACACCCTCAGGCCACTCAGGAAACAAAAGAAAGCTCTATCTAAAGTCACAGGTTATTGCACAGAACACTCAGCTGCTAGCACAGCTCAGACCATCAGATCAAGGTCTGCCATAGCCCAAGAGGGTGAGCATTTGTCTCTGCTTCTTTGTAAGCATTTCCAGTCACTTTCAAAACAACCAGCGCAGTCACCAAATTACACTTCCACAAAAACAGGTCCTGGGCAGGTGGAAATCTGCATTCATGGATCTAACCTGAGGGCAAGAACTGTGTCCTGTGTACCTGGTTAAAGGCTGTGTATGCAATTAAGATACCAAAAGGCCTTTCAGCTCTTTCAATTACTTAGCAAGCTTCATTTCAGTGCCCCGGTACTTGACCGTTATTATTCAGCTGTTTCCTAGAGAAATGAGTTCTGTGCAATCGCACTGTGCACATGTCTGTCTAGCCTCCTCCCAATAACTTTTGAAACTGTTGGCAGAGAGGTATCCCCACCTATTACTAACAAGCTTTGTGAAAACAATGTAAATGAAAGAAGCTCTTCAACTCCTTAGCTGAAGGAAGGCTACAGGAGCCTTGTTATACATCAGAGAGCCCACAGACATTTTGCTGCTCACGGAACTGACACCTTGAGCAGAAAGGAAAAAGGAAAAGTATTCACCAGTTTTTTGCTACAGAAGTCAGGAAAGTCACTTAATCCTCTTGTTCTGTACTTGAACTGAAAATATCTTTTTGCCTTATCCCACCTGCTCATTTACTATTTCCAGTAATCGTATGCAAAATTATTTGACAACTGCATTGTCACTTGACAATCTCTCCGAATTCCACGCGGACACATCTGGGATTGATAGCCATTAAAACAGTCATGCACATGTCCTGTCTTAAAAATCAATGTAGAAGACAGGCAGATGTGGACAACCCAGCTGTTTGGTATGGTCTGAGTAGTTATTTATTCTTATGTAGTGGAAACCAGAGTTCTACTAGAAAGAGGGTTTTTATATTATCCGCAGCACTTGTTATGCAAGCAGTTTAAGTCTTCCAACCAAGACACAGTAGGAGTGTTTAAGAACCAACAAATTTGCTCTGGCAGCAGTGAAACATTCATTAGTGGGTTTGGAGTGCGGAGGGGTTGGTTTGGAGGGGAGATTTTTTTATTTTTTTTTATTAAGAGTTTGTTAAAATGCAAGACAAAAAGCTAGGTGAGGGACACTGGGTAGGACTGACAGCTAAGAACCAGAGAGCTCTGGTGTCATGCTGGAAACTGCTTGTCTCTGCCCACTCGAGGGGTGCAAGCGCTGATCTGTATGTTAGTGTGGAAGACCAGAGGTCCCTCCTAACCCTCTTCCTTCTTACTCTCACTGCTGTTACTTCAGTGCTACAAACATCCACGATTGCTGAATCTTGGAGAAGAATGGGTTAAACTTAGCAAATCAAAACCAAGCAGGAGAAACACCTCTCCTCTTTTTGCTTAACTGGATAATTGTTTAGCAGGAACCTGCTTGATGAGTTTCAGCAGCTCCTAGAGATCAAGCAGGGCTGTTTCTGAGAGCAGCTCAAGCTGCCGGCTGTATAAACACCTTTAAGCCGAGCAATAGAGTACCCCTTGCTAAGGCTGTTTTTTGACAAGTAAGATTTCCAGAAGGCAATGAGGCAGTCTGTATGCCAAAGATCCATCCAAACTCAGTAAGAACAGAGAACTGAACTATTTTAGGCAGAGTATTTTATAGATGTTATATATAAAAAACTGTCTTATGGCCAGAATAGATGCTTTTTAAAAAGAAAAAAAACGTTTAAGTGAGTGAAGATTAACTGATTCTCACTGCAGCTGAGAAAGCATAACAGTGAGATTTCATAAATAAATAACAGGTTTTGTCATAGTAATTTTAAGGGCTAAGAAAATTCTAGTCCTGAAGGTTCACGTGACAAATCGAAGGGCTTCACGGGATCTGTACAATCCTCTGGGCTTATTATTTGATACCATTTATCTATAATGCAAAGATTTTATTCAAGCAATTAGTGAATATGAGACCAGTTAGCTAAAAAGAAAGTACACGAGGGTTTTTTTTTTCACATAGGGATTATCTTGTTCTACATCAGATGCGTGTGCAAGCACGTGAGGTTAAAAAAAAATAAAGACAAACCCTGGTAAAAATCTTGCTGTAAATTCAAACCAGTCACAACTGTTTAATGCAACACCTACAGCAATCAGTGCAAAATATTGGCAAAGGTTTACTTAGCACTGTTCATAAACCATTTTCACTTCTATTTGTTCACCTTGATTTTTAAAGTAACTAAACACTGCAGCTGATCAACGGACATTTATACACAGAGTTTTAACATCAAGAACCAAGCTCTATCTTCCTGAAGCTCTGTCAGATGGCACCGGCTGAGAGTTTCACCACGGGGCTCTCTCTTCCAGGTTCTCTTGTCTCTGAAGACACGGGAAAGACTAGGACATAAATTTACAGTTACCTTCTCTTAAAGAACAATGTTTGGATTTGGGGAAAGTATTTCAGCTTTTGCCAGTATTGATCTGCTCACACCCATCTCAAAGTGTCTGATAAAGTTACTGTAAAAACAGACTTCCAGGCTCAGTGCTGTCCATATAAAACAAATCATCCACACCACCCCCCATTTCAAGAGAGATGCCTCTTCGTAAAATAACAGGAACTGCTCCTCGAGCACTCCTGCTTGCCCTCGTGTTCTGTACCCCCACCCCATGCATTACATCTTTTTGTACTATTTTTTCACACAAGGGTGCCCTCAGAGATGGTGGGGTTTCAAACCCAGAGCCAACTTTCCAAAATGCGCTCTATTTTGAAAAGCTCATTTTTGTTTCACAGAGAAATAAATGAGTTTGCATCATAAAGCCTTTATTCCCTCAAACCCAAAGCCTCCCATACAGTTAAAAAATCAAATCCAGCTTTATTTTCCTGCATGAGTCAGGCTGCATGCAAACAGCTTCAGAGGAAGGCAAGCTTGGGGTGGAGAACAGAACTGGAGTAAGAAACCCAGAGACGGATACTTGCTCTTCTAACAGCACACTCCTATTTTCCCAAGACATTTGCTAATATTTTCATTTTTAAACTAGAGGAAAGCCACCCCCTTCCCCCAGAAGAAGTTTTGAATATTATAAGAGACACACAAGGACACACTTTATTATTTTAACAATTATTGCTATTTTCAGAGCTCCAGCACAGCTACTTCCTTCCATAATTGGACTTCAATCAAACCCTAGTGAAGCTTTTGATCTTGGAAAGAGTATCAACATAGCTCTGTTATCAGCACATAGGGGGCAAAGAGTAGGACATCCAGAATTTTTCAGTAAAAGAAAGTTAATTGCTTTGACTTCTATTTATCAAAGGTCATGGCTACAAGTTCTGAGTGCACACACATAACGGTGCACACTGAGGAACCTTGTATAGACTGGCCAGAGTGAGTGCTGGGATTATACTATCTGTGTGCATTAAAAAAAAAAA
>VWZY01008020.1:162795-175471 GCA_013399075.1 Chloroceryle aenea
AAAATTGCACTGGCATAGCCGAAACCTGGCAGTTGTGATCGGCAGGCCTTCAGAACCAGAGACAGCGTAATATTAACAGGGCCCGACCGAGCAGGGGGTCTGGAAGAACCTTCCAGTGCTACAGGGGTGGCACCGCTCATGACCAGAGGGGCTTCCAGCAGGAACCCGATAGTGGCAGCACAGTGGTTAAGTCACCTAGCCAGAACAAAAGCACTAGCTTATTAAATGGTTGCACACGTACCAATATTGCCTCAGACAGCCAAATTGCTAGTTACTGGAAACCTTTAATTACAGAGGTACAGGGTGAGTGACATAAAGATTAGGGCAGTGATTGGCAATCTATGCAGAGCTGGTACAGAATGTTTTTCTGTGCAGTATAAAAAAAACAACAAAAAAGATTAGGAGATTTGGTAAGCAGCAAAGAGAAGATAATAGAATGGAATATGTAAAAATCATGGTGATAGTGGGAAACACCAGTCAGATGGATCTGTTAGGGATGTAATGAGAGTTCAACCTGAGCAGACCTACCTGTGCTTTTATGGTTCTTGACCATTACAGACAAAATACACTCAGTAGAAGGAAACGGTGTTTTCAGTGCAACAGACTTACAGGAACTCTGCGCTGTTTCACTGTTCCGACGCAGAACAGGGTAAGCTATATGTAGATCTGTGCAAATGTGGAACAAAATACAGCTACCAGCCACTGAGGACTGTGGTTACAGACCCTGCGTACAGACCCCACCGTCCCAACACTACAACAGGAGCGGTCCTTTCTCTCCGGCCTTGCCACACAGGCAGGTCTCAGAACGAGTAGCCTGGATAGCCAGGCTGTCAGGACACCATGTTGTTTCTGAACACATCTTGCGACCACAGCTCTGGTGACATCCAAGAGGAGTTCACCACCGTTCTCTGAAGACAAGCGGAGACCATAAACGTGTAGCAGTTGGGACACTGCTGTTTAGGTGGGGCAGGGGACATTAGGGGCAGGCCCGTTGCAGGGCACCCCCCTGCCTCAAGCCCCACACCCTACCCAGCTGCTCCAGGTGGAAGGAGCGGCTGTGCCACCAGCACCCCGGTGTGACCGGCAGCGCCCATCCCGCTCTCTTCCCACGAGCGCTCCCGGGGCACTCCCCGTTGGGGCCGACACCCCGACATCTGACCGACGGAGNAAGTTTTAAGAAGGAGGTCCCGCGTGTTATAAAAATGACTAGCACAGTTGAGAGGAGAGGTGTTTCTCCACCGTTCTGCTGCATTTCCCATTCTCTCTATTGTATTTGCATAGTTTGTAACTGTAATTGGGAACTCTTCTGAAATACCTTCCGGATCTAAACTTACAGCTTTTCCTCCCAGTACAGAAAAACTTGAGTGCCTGTTTTCTTTAGGGAGCCATCTATCCCGTATCTTCCAGGGGACCTGCTGCTGTTTGCTCCATAAACACAAACACAGGCCAGGAGGACTGTGCAATAATCACAGCTCAGCAAAAATGCCCATGGCACTAGATGGAAAGATACCTGCTGCTGTGCCGGAGGACAGGTTTGTCATGGCCAGCTTGAGCTCCACATGTATCTAACTATAGATTGGGCTGAAAAATCCAGTCCCTTTTCCCTGTCCATCTCATTCTATCTCAGGGTTCAGTACAGATGGAGAAATCTCCAGAACTCAAGTGAAGCTTCCTCTATCAGGTATCCACACGGTCCCACCCGCACTGCCGGTGTCCCTCAATTCCTCTGTCAGATTGCTTTTGTTTAAATATATCCTGCCTGGAGAAAAGAATTGCAAAAGGAGGTGAACAGATAACAAACTACAAGGTGGAGAAATAAATAATGCAGGAGAATGAGCTTTTGGGTCAAGGCACAGGAGAGATTGGGAAAGCAAATGGTTTAGAGTATCTTAAACACCTCTGGGTTTATTGACAGTGATCCCCACCTCAGCCCTTTAGGAGCCAAAGGAATGGATGAAAGGCTTGTGTGAGATGTATGGAAAAAAAACCCAAAAACAAATCAACAAAACCAAAAAAAAAAAAAAAAAAGAGAGAGGAGAAAATTCGAAGAGGCTCAAGATTTAGCTTTGGTTTAGTTCTAATTTGTCCTAAAAACCAGTGAAACATTCCCAGATTGGCCTCAGATAGTGGTATGTTTCCAGCTATATTACGTGACATATAACTAAGAGGTTAGTAAAAAGCCACATGAGTACATTCAGCTACCCACACCCTAACTGGAGCTAAAAAACAGCAGCTTTTGAAGACGAAGTTGAGAAACACCAAGGAGCAAAACCTGTCCCCCGCTTCCTTCACCATCATAGAAGTTCTGGAAGTAGCTTGGCTTGGCTTTCCAAGCAAAAGTCACTACCACAGAGCTGAATTACTTAAAAATTGATGTTTATTGACCACGTGGTGTGCAGCTGAGTGAGCTGCTGTGGCTCCTCGCAAGAGGAAAAACGCTTGTTGAATGAACTATGATCTGCCCCCACCTTTTTTTTTTAATTGAATGTGGGAGAGACAGGTTTGGAACTGCTTTTGGGTGATGGCAGAGGAACTTCTCTTAAGTAATCTGGGGTGGTTCCAAAAGGCATTCCAGTTCTCAGAAAAATAGGTATTACTAGTCATCGCTTTTATGCTATGAGTTGAAAGATTAATAATTTTCTCTGCCAAAATTTGCAGTCAGCCTTTACCATGACAGTAGATCAAATACATGTACTTGCCTGGGCAGCTGGCCTGGTTTGAACTCGGCAAGTGTTCCTCTCAGCGATGACTACATTTTTGGAACAAATACTCTGCTCTGCTTTTTAAAGCAACCTTCACCTTGTAAAGCATTAACCAGCCTCTCAGGCCCATTTTGGGCACCTAGTGCCCTTGGTGCCTTGGCAAATCATGTGGAGCCAGTAGGTGTAAGCAGCCAGATGACAGAACTGGATTGAGACAAGCGATAAGGGAGTAGCTTGCCTGTTCTCCAGCCAGACCTTTCCCTGAGTAAGGACAACTCCCAGCTGGTGCCAATGGGAGAAACAACTTGATCCTTCCATTTATTCCTCCACTCCACTTCCTTTCTCACTTTTGGCTTGCGTGCTGCAGAAGACAGTTAGAAATAGCTGTTCTTACATGCTCAGGCTGTTTGATTTTGGAAGTTGGCACTGGTTTTACTGGAGATACAAGAGCACCCACGAGCACAGAATAAAACAGCCCCTCCCCAGGCAGAGCTGTAACAGAAGGGAGGAGTGAAAGGTGCAGGAACCGAGCATCTCCTCCTTATTCAGAGTTTCTATTGAAGTCAATGACCCAGATTTCTCTGACTTCAAATGGCTGTTTTCAGAGCGCTTGCTGGAGGCACAGTGCTGGCAAAGGTCAGGCAGAATTTAGCCTGAAGTATTCTGCATGCACAGGCTTATCAGATCTGGATCTGCAGAACTTGATACTGAAACCCCATGTTTAATGATGAAAGAAGAACCTATGTTCTTCTGTGAAAGTCACTGAATTGGCTAGTCCCCCAGGCTTCAGGCTTGCAAGGCTGCCCTAAGCTTGGGATTTGTTTCTGTCCTGTATGCCTGTGATCAGTTCTGTGACATCCACCTTGCTCCAAGATTTCCCCCTGGAAAAAAAAAAAAAGCAGAAAACCCAAACTAGTTTTTAATCCTATAGTCTTCTTAGATTAAGAACCCAGAAACATGGTAAATCTTTGGCAAGAAAGACTGACCCTCTGCAGAAAACTGGGAAATTTCCTGCAGACAAAGATCAGGCTGCTAAACATAAAGGCATTAAAGCCATGCTATGTCTCTTTAGGAAAGGATCGTGGCAACTGCACAGATTATAAAAGAGCAGCAAGTGGTGCAGAAATGCACATAATTGATCTGTATGCAGTTTACCCTGTAGGTTTAGATTCAGTAAGTGTTGCAGATGAGATGGGTTTGGTGTCCATCCGTCCAGTCCCCCCCCCTTTTTTGAATGTAATCTCACTTTTAGTTCTATGCATCAGAAACAGAACAGGTCCCCCATACTAATACCAGCCTGCAGCACCCTTCCTTAGCTGAGGCAGGGGGATTCTGCTAAACTATCATCTCTCTTATGACACATTTTATTCTGTTTAAATCTCTCATCAGTAATTTCAGCTGGAAATTGGTTGCTATCTCAGTTATCAGCATATGCACACTGAATAAGTTCAGTATCAGTAGCAGACTTCCCAGATTTTTGGAAACCTACTTATGCAAATATTGTAATGCAACATAGAGACAGTAACTGTGAACACTGTCTTAAGAGGCAAATGTACCCTGGATTCCCTGAATGTCTCTCCCTGCTTTGATGCAGAAAGTCTGATGAGATCTCTAAAGATTACAGTTTAAAAGGGCTTGAAAAAAAAAGAGTATTAGTACTTGGATTTTTTACATGTATATTCAAACATAGAATCAGCTTGACTGATACAGGGCATCCTAAAGCTGGATTTCAGCCATATGACCCTGTGTTTATCAAAAGAAGGCAGTGGTATTTTCCCATAATCATATGTTGGCTTTGTCTTACCAGTGTCCGGGGCTGCCGCGTGCTGTGACGCAGGATGGAGCAGCTGCACGCTGGGGATTGTGCTCCGAGGAAGGGAACAGATTCCGAGTGTTCAAACCATGAGTCCTCCTGCCTCTCCTTTCCGCTGGAGTCAGCAGCTCTGCAGAAGTCCTGCTCCCTGTTTTATCTTCTGCAAGACTAAACTAATTGCTCATGTCTTCTGTGAGGACAGGTGTGTACAGAAAAGGTGCACACTAAAATAGACCCATAATATTTACCATTTCAAACAGGGTGCACTTTTGTAAAGTTATTTTTATGCATTAAAAGGAAATGTTTAAGTTAATTGAGACAAATGCAATGATAACTGGCAGCTATCATAGCCCTCCAAAACACACACAGGCACAAGGAAGCCTGTGAGCATTGCTATTGTTTGTTGCTTTATTCTGCCTTTGACTTTTTTTTTTTTTAATGTCATGTTTTCTTTTAAAGTTATCTGCTCTGATCTGTGGTAATGTAGGTGCATAATTGACTGTATTTGGACTAAAGATATTCTTGTCCCTATGTTTTCCTGGCTGGGCATTTAGACTATAAGCTATATTGAAAGCATCAGGCAGAAAGTTATACTGAAAGCATCAGCCATAACCAGTTTAATATTAAACCAGTTTGGGATTGGTTTTAGTCCCATTCTCTGTTAAAGCCTTTAAAAAACAATCTTTCATTAATTGCCTTGCAGAGTAAGCTTTTGTTTTGTTTTGTTTTGTTGTTGTGCTTTCTTTTTAAGCCACTAAAGGACATAAACATACTTACAGCCTTCTACAGCCATCTGACAGCACCTATGCAAGGAAATAAAGATGTCCTCCTCCTGTTTTTTCCCTTAAATGGCTCTGACCTGGCGAATACATTATGTTGATTGGCATGAGAAAGAAGGCTGTGATCTTATTTTTACTGTTTGTTATAGCAGTTTCCAACTTATCAAAGGAAGAAATAGAAGCGTTTTAGATGGCTGCTTGCCAACTCCACTAATCAGAATTTTAATGAGATTTTTTGAGGCCTAAATTAGGTCTAATTAACAATATATAAAGCAAATGTATAATGCCATAAAAGGGATGCAGCCTGCTGCATATGGAGTGTGTTTGAATCTCTTTGCAAATAGAAATATTGATCAAAATACACATTCTTATGCCATTTTAAACATATGCAGTTTAGGGGTTTGTTTTGTTTTGTTTTCTTTTACTGTTATGCTTTAATTAACAAATTGCCTTTAGAAGATGTGGTCCTAGGCTTTTATAATAGGTTTGACCTCTCTGAAGGAGAATAGTGCAGGTGCTGATGGCCAACATGCATGCCTCATGGTCTCTCTTCCCTTTGACAGACTCTGAAACCCCCAGTCCAACAGACACCAGTGTGAGCTGGGCCCCATTACTTCCCTGAAGTGCTCCATTTGCCATCATCACGCCTTTGGATGGACCATGTGTTCCTATTGTTTGTGGGCTGGATAACCAGCCTGCAGCTTCCATTTCCCAACTATCATAAAAGGCACAGTTATATTTAGGCTACACACGCTGTTGTTCTCCAAGCATTTAAAACAGAAAATGATTAACAACTACAAAATGTCATCCTCAAAACACAGCTTTGTTTCGTCCCCCAAATTGTTGTGGTGTGGGGTTTATTTATTTATTTATTACTTGTTGTTGTTTGTTTGTTGCAAAGAGGAATAAACCAAAAGGACTAATCTCTTTCCCCCTTGCAAAATTTTGTTGTTATTTTTGGTACCGTAGTTCATTTCTCTCCATATCTGTCTTAGCTGTCACATATGAAATATTTCAAAAAAGGAAAGAAAGCGTCTTTAATCAGACCAGCTCAGATGCAGCTTAATGCAATTAAACACCTGAAAGTATAGAACTGCACCTCCTGCATAAACCACTTTAGTCACATACTGCAACCACTAACCAGGAAGTCTCTTGCAAAGCCTTTTTTTTTTCCCAAATGTCATGCTTAGTAAACAAATCTCATCTCTTTATTCCAGCTAAGTCAATATCTCTGCCGATTCATTTAGCTCACGAAACTAAAGACGAAGAGCAGCACTAACACTGGGGGCTAAAAGCCCACCAGAGCACACCACACCAGAATGAACAGAAAACCCAACCCAAACCCTCCCTCTTGCACAAACTCGGTCATCATTTCTAGCAGCATTGGGTTGAAGTGTTGAGGACACTTGAGCAGAACTTTAGGTGTTGCTCTAGACCGGGTTTATCAGGAAGCTGTAACTGCTAATTGTAGCATCTGTAATGAAGACCATAGTCTATCAGCTGGCCGTTAGCTTTGACCTAACATCAGACATACTCCAAGTAAACTTAAATAGCCATTTCAAATATGTATTTTTTGAAGTGTGCAAATAAATATATTCACAGCAATTTTAAGGAAAGAGCAAAACCACAGGGCAGAGTGAGCCAGAGTCATTTTGCATCTGTTACAACACTCAGGATAATGTTTTGGTTGATTTATAGTGGAAATATTTGTTTTTCAGCTGGAGTTTTAGTAACTCAGAACAGATGTTCACAGCAATGTTGGAATACTCTCTACCCATGCTTTGCTGTTAAATCAAGGGCTGTTACACATTTAAACTAATCTAGGAAAAAACAAATATACTGTGAAATTACTAATCTTACAAAAGGTACACAGCAATAGGATTCCAATTTAACTACCTTTCTACTTTATCAGAATCTCAAGACATACAATAACACATGCAAAAAAGAATCTCAAGGCTGTGAAATTTTAAACTGCTTTGTGACTGTGGATGGAGGAGAAGTTCTTGTCAATCAATATTATTTTTCAAAGCTCTGTAGTATTGAACCATCTCAGCTTTCCAACTTTCTTCCACCTTCACTGCGCTAGGGAATATTTAACGAAGGGGAGAGAAGAAAGTTCTTCTCTATAGTGAGAAACTTACTTGTATCTCCTAAAAATCATTAAGAATCCACTATATTTTTAATTTTTTTTTAAAAATCTCATTTGTATCAGTTAAAGAGCAGCCAGGAATACAATCCTTTCTTCCTCACTGTTTTACTCACATCCCTCAACATTTAGCCAGAAAAGGAGAGGACTGTGTCTCCACGCGCATTAAATTAGCTGGGGCAGCAGAGTGCTCTGAAATCCAGAGGCATCTCCACATTCACTTCAGTGGCACTGAACTCCTGAGCTCAGAAGTGAACAGCACTTCTGTCAGTTTGGAGAGGCTGCCTTTTTCACTTTTTTTTTTTTTTTTTTTTTTTTTTTTTTCCCTTTGGGAAGTAGATTTGACTNTGAATTGCAGTCTCCTCTCCAAGTGCAAACATCCAAAGTTACTTGCTGATGCAAATTCCAGATTGCCAGCGGAGCTCTGCCTGATGTCTTTACCTTATGGGGGCTGTTGTTTCTTCTAGGAACTTTCAGATACTCTTCTGCAACATTCTTGCTTCCCAGGAAAGACTCAAATAAACTGGCAAGCAGCTATTTAATGCTTATCCCGGTTGCAGCTACTTTTCTTTCCAGGTGACACCACTATATTCCTAACGGGTGAAAGCACAAACAGCATCAGGGAGGAGCCAGGGACTTGTTTCTGTGTGGAGCAAACCTTTTAAATTACAGTTACTGCATTAAGCTCTTGAAGATAGAAATGTCTGGGTTGGAAGGGACCTCCAGAGGTCATCTAGTCCAACCCCCGCTGTACACAGAGATGGTTTTGCACTGAGTTGATGCACTTGTACTAATGCTTGATCATATGCTGAGCCTGGGGAGGGCTGTCAGCTGAGAACAGGCAAGGCAGAGCATGGGGAGCACAGCTTCTCTTCGGGCCTCAGCTGTTTGACACCAGTAACTCAATGGGAGAGGTGCACCATTAACATGGGAAGAAGTGGAACCTGAGTATGAGCTTGTTGTGCAAATGCAGTACAAATGCAGATTTTACTAGAATATATTCTTTGCAAGAAAGTTGGTATTTATAGCAGTGACATGAGTCACCTCCTTCGATACCATGGATACAGCATTTCATCCGCTAACTCCATTAAGTACAATCAGCTTTTCACAATATTTTGCACTTGTACAACCAAATGATTGTTTTGCTCCTCGGGGAGCTCCTTCCTCTCTGTCCTGGCAAGAACTGGAGCCAACAGGCATTTAAATTCCCTCTACAGCTAAGAAGCTTCCATGCAACAGAAACAAACTTCAACTGTTGTAACCTTTTAGACAAGCTTTTTTGCCCAAGCATCCACCACTGTTTTTTTACCTTAGTTGTTATCTAACTGAGTTGTCAGCTGTTAGATTATGTGAGTTCTTCCTTGGAAGAGCTGTCCTTTCTGCAAGCAGGGCCATATTGTCTCATTATTTGAATTTCCTGAGCAGTAGACACGCCTGAGACACCAGAGTGCTGGGTTCTCACAGCTCTCTTCATCCTGTACTTCTTGTCATGGGTTTGAGAAAAGTGTTTGCTCTCTGTCTGGTTACAATCGCTCCTATTTAGGTTTTAAGCTGCAGGGCACCTTAAGATGAGGCCCCAGCTGGCTGGGAAGAGCCGTGCAACAACTCTGAAAGGCACAGAACTGGATCTGTTATTTATCATATGTGTGGTCCAGGAGTTTTCATTACTGGAAATTATCTTCCATGTGTTATCAGATGGAAAAGTTCAGAACCATTTTTTTAATGCTGTGTTTGAAGAATAAAATTCTCTTCAAACTTAAACCTTTACACCTGATCTGCAGCCTTCAGTTATCACAGCAGTTCAGTACTGGCATTAAAGCACCATGCTGGTGACTAGTGGTCATCTCTCCAGCCTCTGCTACCACTTGCTGTGTGACCTTGGTCAAGCCACTCTGTATCTGTCAGTATCGTCTCTCATTGTTTGTCTCTGTTTCCTGTAGGATCAGGCAGGAAGATCTTAAGAGAGTAATATCTGTATCCCAGGTGAATATTTGCAGCAGTTAGCTCTGTGATTTCACATATAAATAAGGTAGCAAGGTCTATTATGACACTGACAGATTGCACGCCTCTTGTACACAACAGCCAGGTACTTGTTTCCAGTAATAAGTCCTGTAGCAGCACATTATATTTCTCTGAATCTCACAGTAATATCCTCTTATTGCTCTCTCAAGCCCTGTTAATGAGCTGCTCAGAAGCTGGGAGGTGGCATCTGCTTAGTAACAGAATCGGCATTGGTCTCGGTCGTTGCAGATTTCTGCACTTTGCTGGCACAAACAGTCTAATAACCACTCATCAGAGAAAATCTGAGCAGCCCAGATCCCAGTTGGATCCTGAGGGTTTGATCTGGCTGGGTGCTGAACGTCTATGGAGAGCTGAGCCATCCTCAGCCTGTGAGGACAGGTGAAGGCTCTCTGCCTGCTGCAGGTCCAGCCTGGCTTGGACAGGGAACCTGTGCAAGGTACCATCTTGCAAGAAAACGCCTTGGTTACTCGGGGTTACTAGTAGGTGAGACTAGTTTACTGACGTGTTGCACTGAGGTCCTCTGGAAGTCAGTCAAAAGCCTTATTATGCTAAGATTAGTAGCTCATGAGTAATCCCTACTAGAAAATTCACTCTCACTAGGCTGTTGGAATTTCTCAGGTGCTGGGTCTCACTGCCACAGACACTTGCTTTTAAAATCAAAGAAATCCTTGGGAATGTTGCATTTCTGGCATAAGGGTCAGAAAAGGTCCATCGTGGTCCTCACCACTCATTTCCAAAAAGGTAACTCTGGCTTTATTATAAACGAGGGATTTGCTGTCATCTGAAGGTGCTTGTGAATTTTAACGAAAAGTAAAACATGCATGAGTTCCTGGGAGAGGCTACTGCTGCTCTAACACACATTGCACTTAGACACGTAATGTTGTGCTTTCGGTTCATTTAGAGGATACACATTTCAACACCCAGAGACACCCTCCTGATTCGATGCCAGCACAGGCAGCACTAAGGGGAGTTTGCAAATCAGCTCTGAAGAAAAAAAATTGTTTTAAGCTTTTCAGTTGTATAACAGATAATGTGAGATGTGCTTTCTTTTCAATATTTATAATGGTTCCCCTCAAAATTAAAAAAAATCAGCCTGATAAAGCTTTTTTTTTGCAGGTTGTAGGTGCTTCAGGGGAGTAACTGCTGTTCCTTAGCAAGAAGACGTTGAGCACAGAGAACCTAGCATCCCTACAGCCTGTTCCTGGCCATCCTTGCTGTGGAGTCGGGGTGTAACAAAGGACAGTGGCAGCTTTTTCTGATCTGGCACCTCCCCAAAGTCACTTTGTTGTCATTCAGGTATGGTTTTATTTCTGCTCCCATAGCTGCTCCTTGTTGAAAAAAAAAAAAAACAAAAAAACAGAAAAGATGTCAGCCAGGTTTCCTGCAGCAGTATTTTGTTCTGCTAGAGCTCTGCATGGAATTAAGGCATATTTCCCTGTCCCTTGTGTTTTAGGTACTGGTTTATAGCCATTCATGGGGATGCCATAAAGAACAGCCTGGCACCAAGCCCTTACTTGGCAATATTGCCACTGGGATTTTCAAGGGAGGTAAAACTGTGCTCTAGCTCTGGATCTTACCAAAGCAAATTAGGTTTAGGAACTTCTCAGTATTTGGACACTAAGGATAATGTTTGCTTGCCTTGAGAACTACAGAGGAACTACGGCATTCCCAGGAGTATCAGCCTTGTTATGAGAGCAGGCGAGACTTCCCTGGAACTGTGGTACCATTTCAAGTGGTGACTCCAGGGAGAACTCTGCTAGCAGCCTTTTCATCTTCTCTGCACCCCAACTCATGAATAAACATAAGAAAAGAGGGAGCTAGATGAAAAGCAGCTAGGACCCATGTTGCTGTAGAGCTGTGGTTCTTCCCAGGCATTAGCTATAATTGGCTCCTCTCTTTCTGGGCTATCCAGTATTTTAGCAGGTGTTTCAGTGTCTCCCTGAAGGGAGGCAGAGCTGCCCATTGCATCAGTGCACTAAAGCAGCTCCGGCTGATTTTAGGTCACATTAACAGTTCCCTTATGGTTCAGAGGGAACAGGCAGCCTTGGAGGGAGAGCTCCCCTCCCTCTCTTAACTTCCACTCCAGACATCAGCCCGTGCATGATCTGGCTTTGAGAGGGGCTGGAATCTATTTGAATCCCACTGTTATCTGTAATTTTAACATGCAGCCCACCTCCCAGAGTTGTGTAAACCAGCACAGGGATATCACAGTTGAGGTTCTTACCCAGAATCTGCATATAGATGTGCAATAGTCTTAAAAATCTTGACAGGTTATCTTTCAAGAAAATCTCTTGTTAGGCAGTAGTCACTACTGGCAATTACCATGCTTTTATCTGTAGCTGTCAATGCACTGTAGAAAGTGGCTGTTATTCCCATTTTTATAGAAGAAACAGATGTTCTCGGGATGTCTGAATAGATTTAATACAGAAATTGCATGCCTAAAAGGTGTTCTAGAAAATCCCATTATTATCACATGACTGATTTTATTCAGTGCACCCAGGAATTCAGCAGATCTGTGGGTTGAGCTTTGCTTCTCTTCTTATTTGTTTTAAAGCAACAGTTTTCGTTTGAAGTTTTCATTTTACTCCCCTTCTGGGGCAGAGGAGAAGCTGAAGTGAAACTATCATAATTTTCTTTTTGAGGCAAACTTTCAGGTAGGGATTTCTGCAAAACTTCTTGAGGTTTAATTTGGTTTTGTGGTCAAGAGACACAGAAGTCACAGTCGTGAAATCCAATTAAGCACCAGCCCTGTCAGGGACACATGACATCAGGCACGTAGGTTCATCTGACTCCCTATCCTTCTCTGCTCTTAATACCTTCAGCCTCCATGGCAGAGCTGTGCTTCTTATCTCAGGTATTTTGGATTACTGAAAACTCAATTTACCTGCTCGGGAGTTGGCAGAACTGAAGTCTTTCCCTTGGACACACGGCAGATGACGAGGAAAAGGCACCTGCCTTCACTCTAGGGGAGTGATCAGAACTGGGTAGGGCAAGGGGAGAGCTAGAGTTGGAGGTTGTGTTGGCATCAGTACCATGTACAACTACTAAATGTTGTTAGTACAAAAAGAGATAGGAAGCTGTGCTGTGGCCTTGGTTTTCAGCAGGAATTAGAGGCACTCCTGTGCATGTCTGTACTCATGGAACCATCCTGCCTGCAGCTGGAGTTTGTCATTACCCTTAGAGACCAAGATCTATGTTAATTTTTTTTTTTTTT
>VWZY01008020.1:175491-245271 GCA_013399075.1 Chloroceryle aenea
TTTTTTTTCAGATCGAGGACCTTCCACAACAATAAGCTAGAAGTTTTTAGAGCAAGGAGGAGCTTGCCTGGTAATGATCCTTTCTCAGGATCCAGCTCTCACACAGTGCATGAGAGGATGTGGTGATGCCCCTGACCACATGCTACTGTCTTCCCTCAAAGTCCCTTGTTTGCCTTCCCCTTCTAGCCATAAGAAAAAAAGTAACTAGATACTCCTCCTTACTTGGACAGCAGTGAATCCTCTCAATCACATCACAAACTGCAATGCTAGTTACCCTGCTGTGCTGGTCACCTCTCTGGGTGATAGCTGTCCCTTGCCTGAAGGATTCCTCTTGTAGAACCCAAAACTTTATTCCCAATGGCTAACAAGTTTTCTTGTAAGAAGGAATCTGTATTTTTAGGAATGTGGTGGAGTTACTGAAGTCTTTCCCTTCACTTTCTTGAAATCGTATTCACTCATAAGCAGGTTAGTTTGTTTTATATGGAGCAGTCGAAGAGGTGATAACCAACCTGGTACCAACCAACCTCTGAGCACAGCAGTAACACAGACTTACCTTCAGCCAGCCACAGGACTTTCCTGTGAGCGTACATTTACTACTGATTTGATATTTGGGGTTTAGATCATTCACTGCAGGGCTCTAAATGGTTACTGGAACACCAGCACCTGTTTTACCATGCCACTTCAGAATCTCAAATCAGAAGGAGTTAAGCACATACCTAGAGAGTTTAGGCTCAGGTGACTGGACGACATTCCCAAAGATGAGCAGACAGAGAAATGAATGAGATTAATTGCATTTACACATTTTCCTTTAATAACAAAATGATTCCTTTTGGTTGAATCTTTCCAACAGCCAAATAATAAGACAGTCACACTTCAACGCTGTAGGTGTCCTATTTCCTGTTCCTCTCTATCTTTATTATTTACAACGCTTTTGTATTTAACTTGAAGGAGTAATACGATCTGAGAGTGACGGACAGCTTTCTTAATGGGCTTCTCAGCTCCTGCTCATCCCATGACATCAATTATGTACAGTTGTCTTTGCCTTGGAATGTGTAACCCCCATGGTGACTAATTACAGTACCTAACGTTAGGGTCCCCGGTGGAACAGAACAGAGATTAAAAAATGCAGTTCAGTTGGCTGCTTGGGGACTGACAGCTTCGCTGTCCCCAGAGAGCTCACTGCTCCTGGTTTTCTCAGGCCATTGGGGCTGGAAAGGAATAGTGATGCATTACCAGGCTTTAGAGTAAAAATGAAAACTTTAGAAGGAACCTCAATGCTTTGCCTTTCCCAAGATCCTTTCTCTTTCCCATATCAGCACTATTATTGTTATATTTTTTTTCTAGGCCACAAACATAATTTTATTTCTTTTCTGTTTTAATCATATGTTTTAATGAGTTGTCTACATGTACAAGAGCAAGGATTGTTCTTGATGATAATAATAATTGGGCTACAGGGAAATATTGACTGCTTAACAGCTAAAGAGACGGGTACTTAGAAAGAGATTAAGACATTTCTGAGCAGTGTGTGACTTTTGGGGGTCAAGGTGAAATTGTGACTTATCCAAAGCAGTGTCAAACCCACTGATTTTTCCTGGTTTGTTTTTAGCCAAGAAGCCCACCAATCAAACCTCTATTGCCCACAGCAACTGTCTTGAGAAACTGGTTCCTCCTCATCAGGATGAGTGATCATTTCAGCAAATTCCCTCATTTGCTGCCCTTATTGAATAATAAGGCAAATAGTTGCAGTTCAATATCTCTATTCCTCAATATCCTTCATAACTTGAAAGAAGAACATAGCTTATGTATGTTTTGGAAATGATGCTGGACTAAATTCTCTGAGTCTTGAGTGCCACTGTAACTACTGCACATATCACCATCCTTTCTGTTATGCTGAGGATAGCTGAACCTAGAAGATATACGTGTTTTAGTGAAAGAAACCGTCCTTAGACAGTAGCTAACCCTACACAGATTTAAGCTCAGCTAATCCTAGAAGTTGTAAATGGAGAAGCTGATCGTATGCATCAGATAAAACATCAAAAAACTAGAGTGAGCATTAGATGATCAAGCCACAAAAAAATTTAAATAGGACCTGGATGGTAGAACCTTTGTGGTGGCTGGTATTTTTAGTGGTACAACAACCCCCAGGGAAAGGCAAAGCTGGATACAGAGGACAGAGGTTGGGCTTTGTTCACTAGTATTTGATTTTTGGTACGCTATCATTGCAAGCAGTAAGGGGAAAGATTTACTAAGGTATTTAGGTACCTAAACATGCCTAGCAGCATTTATAGCAGCATCTAAGTAGGTTAGGTGCCTAATTCCCATTAACTCCATCAACATCCTAAAGCTGCTAAACATCTTTGCAAGGCTGGCCCCAGTGCCTGCACTAGCAGGTGTCTGAACTGGTGTGGCTGTGCTTCTCTGCAGCAGCTGAACCTGATGCTCCTTGGAGCAGGGTAGTATGGACAATACATAAGGACCAGGAGCACAGAAGTGAACAGAGGCTCCTAAGCTGATTTACAAGTTTTGCCACTGATTTAAGGTAGAGCCATACAACAGTTACTGTATTTTGGTGCTTGATTTGGAGGAAGCATTAATGTTTCTGATTGAGTGAGCTTCTTAAGCTGAGTGTTAAGAATCCTATCAGTTCCCAGAAAAGTCAAGATTCCACAGGCCAAGTTGTAAGAGCAATTCCTGAGCTTCAGGAGAGCCTTTCCTTCTAGTCCTGCACAGCCTGTCCTGTTCCACAACCACAAACATTTTTCTTAAAGGATTTTTATTGCCTTAACTCCATGCCAATAGACACACTCCTGTCTGTCAGAAGCAGACTTAGAGAAATCAGTGAAACCATTTGTTTCAGGTTCATAAAGCAGCCTGTCACAAGAAGCATTTAAATAGAGGGTGAACATTACGTGGGGTAGATAAACCTGCGTTAAACACTGTGCTTGACTGAAGCTGTCTCTCGGTACTCTGGCTTGTCAGGTTCATCATCCACAGCGAGACACATGTGGTGAAACCCCTCTCTCTCTGGCAGCGGGTGCTTGAGGTAACTCTAACTCCACCACTTCTCAGGAGCAAATGAGGCCACCCAACAGATATTGTCCACAAAGCGAGTATATTCTGAAGTCAGCCAGCTAGTTAAAAGGGGAGGTTACAGGAATTACTCCTATTTTACTGGATTTCTTGTTCCTTAACTTCCAGTAGAGGCTAAAGCCTCCACCTGATTTCTAGATAGGATACCATTACCTTCTGTTCCTTAAACTACAACCACAGGAAGCATAAGTAAAGTAGGTGAGGCTCCAGAGAGACCTGCACAGGAATTGTAGCAAGCCCGATTTGCTTTTTTAGCCTCCTTTAAAATCTGGAGCTTGGCAATTCTGAAAAATTTTACTTAAGAGTAGGAAAAGTGGGATTTGTTTTCTCCCTCTCCCTGGCCAGCCGTTGGGGTTTTGCCCCATTACATGCCTACAACAGCTCTAGAATTAAGCACAAGCTGACACAGTAACATGCACAGCCCAATCAGCTGAAGAAGTGATTTGTACTGTTTAACTACATAAGAAGTAAGCACTGCCTATCACTGAAAGCTCTACTCTGATGTACACAAGAGATTTTTCACTACCACGAATGTTTTTGAGTACAAAGAAGAATAGTGGTCTGCATCAGTTATAGTTTTAAAGGGCATGGTATTAAACAGGGGACTTCCTAGACAAAGGCTGTGTAGGATCATCCTTTGAGAATAACAGTACTTGAGAATTACAGTGAAATCCTCTGTATAGAGTCTGGCACCACTGCAAACCCATGTGAGTCCTTAAGGCTCCACATGAAATCGGTGTCAGAACAGATTTAGTGCTGTAAGGTTGTGTCCTGCATGGTCTTGTTTTGCATTAAATGTCTGTGGGCAAATAACAACTGTTCTTCCCCCACCCCATTGATCATAAAAACTATTAAGTGTTTGCTCATATAACAGCTGTATCCTTGCTATAGAACTTACTGTAAAAAAAATATAGAGTGCAGCTGTTCTATGCCTGCAGGCTGAGCACCTGCCAGCACGAGCCTGACCGCTGTGTGACTACGTAGATGATGCTTATGGAATGGGCAGCCCCACGTGCATGTGTGCTTATATTTATCTGGTGGGGCTGAGCAAAGGATCGTGCAATTTATTGAGATGCTGAGTAGCGTTACAAGACAGTTATTTAGCACCCAGGAAGCTGAGTATCTAATATGGCTCTGCAGGTATTTGTGTTAAGCTATTTGCTTTGATGGGAGAACGTGCCATTCTGACTTTATTGGAATAGTTGCACTATTTGAAGGGCAGTGTGGTGCGAGTATTCACAGAAAGATTAACACCGGTGTGTACCAGAACATCATTTTTCACTATGCCTCCTTTACATGGAGAATAAATAGAGGTGTAGGAATCATTTATGGCCCCATGGCAATTCTCTATAAAGCTGTAGCTTCATTATTTTAAAGCATATAATGTGCACTTTCATTTCTTTTCCACTTAAACTTTTTTTTTAATTATTATTCTGGAATAAAAATGAAAGGTTATTGATTACAGTGTTGCATATTTTGACAACTGCTCCTTAGAAATTCTTTTTAAGTTACCCTAGAACCATTCTCTCAACATACAGAGTTCAGCTTAATCGAAATAATGTCACAAACTATTTCACAGAAAGGAAGAGACAAAGGGAGATAGAGAGAAATAACCTAGGAAACAAGTATGCCAGTGTACAAAAATAGATGAGAACATTTGGAGTTTGTAGGTATGAAAATGTAGTCTCAGTAATGGAGAATTTGAACTAGAGGATGATCTGAAGAGGTAGCGCTTACCGGAGAAGAAACTAGATAGATGTAAAGATCTATTTCTAACGTCTTTAATTTCTAGGCAAATTTTTAAGAGAGAGAGAGGGAAAGAAACAGTCTTCAAGTTTCTGCAGTGTTCTCATCTGTGGGTGGAGACAGTAAGCAGAGCAGGCAGATCGCCAGCATTTTCTCTGGAGTTCTCCCCCTCTCGTGCACAGCAGGCTGGGCACAGCGTGCTCCGAGCAGAGATCATTACCAGCTCCCCAGGAAGGGCAAGCAGCATGTGCAGAGCTCTCCTCCTCCAGATGATCTAACAGGAGGACAGCTTTAAATTGCTCTCTAGAAAGTCTCCGCTCACGCAGCTTGCCTGAGCCATACTCTCTGTCCCTAAATAGCTTCTCCTATTTGAAACACCCGGCTAGCTGTCACAAAGCCACTAGCAGGATAAATCCTGAGTGTGAGGGTCAAGTGGAGATTCAAACCTCTCTTGAACAGAATTGGAAAACTGGAATCTATATCTAATCTGGATAGCATGGAAATATGAACTGAAAACCTGTCATAAAGCATCCAAATGACTACTAAGGCTACAGCAAATATCACAAGGAATTCAAACATTATATATCCTCCATGGGTCATAAGCCTGTGCCATTTTCAGAAAAGAGACTTAAATAAGAATGTCCAACCCTGAAACCGAACCACACACTCTGTCCCTTCAGCCTGTGCTCTCTGGGAACACAACGGAGGCTGTGAAGCACGTAGGAGCCACTGGAGCAGCATATGGCTAAAGTGTTTCTGTGTTATTGCTATGAGAAGTTTTCTTAGAAATCTAAGTTACTGTGGGGCTGCTGAGCAAGCTCTTCTTCCTAATCCACACCACCTGGGGAGATTCAGGGATAATTTGGTTCTGACCTAGTAAAAAGTACAAAACATTTTTTCCTATTTGCTTATTCAATATATCCTGACATCTACTTCCAGCAAAGCCTGCAAAAAACTCCTTCTGTGAGCTGGACTTTGCTCCTCACTTTTGGTGATTGTCCTGGCTCACAGGCCAAGTGCAGTAGGTTGCTAGACTGCTACTCAAGAGACTTGACTTGGGCTTAATAAAGGTTGATTATTTGTGATTGAAAAGGATCAACAGTTACAGTGTGCTTGATTTGGCATAGACACCAGAACTGCAAATAAGTCCAGTCTTTATATCCATTCCTCAGAGTACAAGGATTTTTAGATCCAATGCCATACCTGCTGAAGACAGACCTCAGAAAAGTGTGCCTGCACAGCCTCGTTCCTTTGCATAGGCCAAAGGAGGTGAGCTGGAGTGCAGAGTGTGCCTGAACCTTTCCAGGGAGGTGCTGAAGTCCTAAGAGTGCAGCTCAGAAAATGCAGATTGCAGCCTTTGCCTTCCTCACACGGTTACAGTTCCATTCTTGGACTGAAGGTCAGAGATAGGGTTTTCCTTTGGTATATTCATCAGTGCTTCTGCAAAGTTTCAGGTTGGTCTTTCATTCGTCAACTCCTAATATATGTATTATACACAAACACACACGTATATAAAGAGCCTCCAGAAAGGCATAGCACAGAATCATGTATCTGACAAAGCTGACATCACACATTGTGCTGTGAATAATGAGATTTAAAATATCCTGTGCTATTGAGGTTCAGTGAAAACTGTTCATTAACTTGCACTAGCACCCTCCTGTCATTTTCTTTATCCTCTTTAAATCATCACCAATGTGTACAAAATGATTTTGTTCTACTTAAAGACCAGCTCTGAGGAGGTGACTGATTTCTGCTGATCCTGGAGGTGGTTTCACAGGTTTCATTGTACTTGAAACTTCACAGCTTCCACTGAAGTATTTGATGCATGTATGTATCAGTTTAGCAGAGTACAAAAGTAGAATAATTTTCATTCTTGCCTCATATTGTTGACAGACTATGGTGTCCTCTACCAAAACTGTTTCTTTTTACTTGACAACTTATCAAAGACAGTCTTCTAAAGCCCAACCGTCAGTCTTAATAAAATATTTCTTTTAAATGCCATCAGGGCTCCTATACTAGTAATAAGTTATTTTCTATTAACAAAACTTATTTGCTCATTTCTTCCATAAAAATAAAAATTTACAGTAGTTAATGAAAAGGCATCTACATTACACTCACTAGTATCAGCTGAAAAAAGGAAAGATCTCACCGTGCATCTTTCAGTCAACCATCAGCTGGAATCTGCCATGTGAAATTACAGCCAATGGTCCCATCTTAGCTCTCATGTTGGTCGAAGCTGTGAAAATTTCACTTCAGGTCAGGGGAGTTATGCCAATAAAGAAATCATGAAAAAAATGGATTGGGCCCTAAGATAAGATTGATCCCTGCACACCAAACTGGGACAGATTAAGGACTAAAGGGAGATTTCTGCAGTGCCTGCATATTTGTAGCACCCATCAATAAACCCACCTTAAAATGGCAGAACTTCCTCTGACTTGAAGGGGAGAAATGCCACCAGGTACTATTATACCTTCAGACTAGGAAGTAGGTAGATTAAAAAATGTGCATCTTCTCACTAACATACAGAAACTAGACCAAGATCAACTACTTTCTGTCAACAGGTGTCCTCAGCTCTTTGGCCCTGGAAGGTCTCTTATTACATCGTCATCATCCTCAGAGCAAAGCAAGCTTAGTGCGCTTGTTACGGGATGGATCCATGACGTTGTCTGTGTCACGTGGCTGAAAAGAAACAAGAAATGCTATTAGCAATCCAAAAGAGGTTTATCAATCACAAAACAATAAATACCAGATGGAGTCCGGAGTTGTAATGATCAAATACAGAATTCTCTTTTTTTTGCTAACAATGAGACTTAAAAAAAAAAAAAAAAAAAGCGGAGTCTTCTGGGTTCTAGAACCTGGACTGAAGGTCCCATTTCTCAGTACAATAGAGGCCATGTCTTTGCTAGTCTGGGCTGTACACCGTTGCTAGGTTAATTATCTACAGCTCTGTTAATTAACACAAAGTATCACCCGTCTGGATCAGGAGTCTCTTACAAAGTCTTACAGAAGTTCATCAAGCTAGCAAGGGATTAGCATTGCCATCCTAGAAGTGAAAACCTGAGGCATTTGGTCAAGAGGAAGTTGACCAAACGTGGAACCACATCACAGAAATATGCTCTTTGTTAGAATGTGAACTAATATTCTAGCATCATTAGGTCATTCCTCTTCTTGAAGAAGAAGGTTGATGAATAAATCTTGTCCTCTAGACCAAATTCTGGATATGCTTCCAGAGCCTTTACACATGTAATAGAAGGGAGTCAGCACCACCTTCTAAGGCTTAAACCCTGTACTTGACACACAGCCTAAGCTGCTTGGGAGTTTTCAGTAAGCTTCTATATGAACGGGAAGAACTTGGCCGAGGCTCAGTGAGGACAGATAAATGGAATAGGCTTGCTGTTTGCAGGTGAGAACACTGAACACCTCAGGGCTGGTAGTATGCACGCTAACCATACTGTGTGTGGGCAAGACACAGCCTCTTCTCCCTTCTGGAATAGTGTGTTCTTGGTAAAGGAAATAGCTCTTTTCACTCAAAAAAAAAAAAAAAAAAAGTCTTGCTAATAAATTCACAGTTTTTACAGTCAAGTTAGTGCAAAGATGAATTTTGTAATATAAGTTCATTACAGCAACTAGCTGAAAAATATTGCATGTCTATATACACCATTAAAGACAAACAGGTCTTCTCACAGGTTCTACCACACCGCCCGTGCTGATAAGTCACCTTGCAAGGTGCACTGGTTTTATTAAACATGAACTACTCCAGATTAACCTTTTCAAGTGAAAACAGCGTCTGCCTTTCTGCTCTCCAGAATGCTCTCTTGAAGAGATTGGTTATGGAGATTGATACATTAAAGCAGGAACTTGAGTCAGTGTCCCCCTACACTGAGTTAGAGGTACTGGGATCACTGTTCCAGTCAATATGGTCGTGCTGTGATCTCACCTTGTATTTACACAGTTCATTTGAGTCTACTGAGCTCAGAATAACCTGGATGTGATGATAACAGTACTGTTCACCATCAGGTGAATATGATGCTCAGATCATGTGCTGCACAAATAGAATAACGTATCTCTGAACTGGGAATCGGTGAATTTAGCCACTACTTCATTTGAAGCAATGCCTGAGTAAGGATCAAGGAAGAAAAACAAAACATGGAACATAAAGGCCATATCCTCAGTTCTTATCCTTAAAAAAACAACCCCAAAAGCTCCAGTTATGTGTAAAAACAATTCACAAGTACTTTTTTGGTCAGAGCAGCACTGGATGGACTCCATTCCTTCATGACTATATTACAAAAATGTGTGTAACCTTACTGGAGCTGCAGAGATCAGCTTCACAGAAGTTTAACTGGATAACATGTAGCTACAGAAAATACTAAGCACCAGATACTGACAATTTTTAAGTATCATAATAATTTACTTCTAAGAAAGTGAATGTACCATTTTTACTGGGAATAAGAACAACTTTCCAAAAGTCTCCAGTGAAAAGTCAGGTGATAGCCAACATGAAGAGTATGAAGAGAGCCCTTTTACAGCGTTTTGTGAATAAAATCTGCCTGGGCAAGAACATCAATCTCATTATTCCACAACACAGACATATTCATATTTATATTATGAAGATATTTTTATTTGTAAATATGCTCAGGAATATGTCTTTGCTGTATTTTTCAGCAATGTTTTCTATAATGTCATGAAATTTTTAATTTTTAAGTTTTTTTTCTAATTAAAAGATGTAGTCAATACGGCTTAATACTGAAGACAGCACTCTAAACTAAAGTCCCAGCATGTGATTGCATTATTTGTATAACGACTCTGAACTTCTTCCAGTACCTGAGGAATCATGGGAACTAAATGAACTGGATTCTATCCATTCCAGCTCTGCCAATGCAAGATTTGTTGCCTGCAGTACTATTTTAAGTGTTTATAATGCCTGCTTTTATCAAGCCACTTCTCAGAAATCCATTACTGCATTTTAATAAGAACAAAATTAGTTTTAAATTTTATTTTTTCCTATTTGACTTCCCCTTGTTGCGTGCCCTGAGCTGCTGTGTGCCTAAATCCTTAGCTCTATCTTCTCATGAGCATGCCATATCAATCCTGCACAATGGGAGGAACTGCACAGGAGTACAAGGGGTATGTGGAAGAACATTCACATGTCTTTGATATAACCAACTAGAAAATTCTTTGTTAAGTGTTTATTCTTGAGAAGATTTTCCTCCTACATACTTTATGGCCAGGAGGCAAATGCAAGCATGCCTAGCTTCCTGCTACCAGCTCTAAGAACTTCCTTTTGTTCTCATAGAAAATGCAAAAATCCTCCAGATCTTCAATAGTGCAAAACTGTGGTATTGAAATCAGGATTACATTTTTCTGTATTCAATGGCCTAAGGTTGTTTAATCGTTGGTAAGAAAGAAGCAGTTGTCAACCATTTTCAAAATATAAAGGGACAAATTTTGCTCTAATGTCAATCTGCTGTAAATGCTTCTGATTTGAACTCAGTTCTTTTAAACATGCACCAGACTTTATCTCATGAACGCTTCTACTAGGACTGTTTGTTTTAAACCCATTGCCAAAATCCTTCCTAGGAAAAGAACTCTTATAAATAAACATCAACTCCAGATACCATGTCTCGCATTGTAGACAGACACATACAATACGTACAGATTATTTAGGTACAGAATAAATGTATAAACCCCCCTGCTATTTATTTTTAGCTCTCCAAAAGTGCTGTGGCTAAAGAGCTTTGACATAATCAGTCTGAAGAGATAATCCCAGATTTACTGGTTTGCAGAACATTCTTGTATTAGAAATACATCCTCTCTGATTTGTGTGTTAGGGCCAGCAATAAAAGTGAGAGGGAATTCAAATCTACCTTTAGGTTTTGCTTAATTAATGAAGCTCTTTTGAATATTAAAGGAATATTTGGAAACCCACCATTACAAATGCTAAATATAAAATGCTATCCACTTGCAAATGTTCCCGTTCAAAACATTTATTTCACATTTTCAGAGCATTTAACAATATCTAAAGATTTTTAGGTTTTCAAACAAGTCATTGCTATCGGAGGGCAGCCAAATTTATTGTTAGAAAACAGAAACATTTGATCTGGAAATATGTCAGTAGTTTATTCTGTCTTTTTAACATTGGTGAATTGCAGAACAAATTTTAGAGCTTGGAAAAACAAAACATGAGAACACGGGGATTTTTCTGGCAAAGAAATGGTAGAGAATTATTTAAAATACCATTATAATTACCCTCCTTATGGCTCTTACTTTGCATGGAAAATGATTTCCTTTAAAACAAGAACTTAAGTCAACCTTTTAAGAAAAGAATAGTTCAAAGAAAAATGCAAAGAACTGCTCATGGAAAAAAAAATGTCTGCACCTTTGTTAGAATTTGAGCATTATCAAGCCATGATACCTTAGATGGTATTCTCCAGCTAAGGCCAAACTCTGGAGCCTAACAGGGAATCATGAAAAGTCTTGCAGACAACACAGTGGCTGCAGGTCACTGTGCAGGATGCTGAGCTATGGAGCAGTCATGCAGTATTCTTTGAAGTGGGTTGGTTTTTCCCTTTTGACGTGGGGTGACATCCATAACACCTGGCTGAATTTTTCCAGTGCACCAGGCTTACTTAGCTTTAAAAGGAGCAATCTTGTACAAGACCCATTTGTTTCAGATCTGTTCAGGAGAAAAGATGCAGCCTTAAAGAATGAATCAGTCAATCTCTCATAATGAGTAGGGACCATTACTCATTAGGAACCAAGTAGGATTGAGTTGTATCTGAACTTGGAAAGTCAAATTCTGGCCTCATATGAACCCTGTGCTTCTCTACCAAACTCAGCAGCATTGAAGATGAAAGTGAAAGAACAACTCTGCTCCTATGAAATAACACAAAACCCAAGGTAGCTCTTCTCCTCCCTAAATGAAGATACCCCACGACCTAAATCCATTTACTAGTATTTTTGCTAAACTTTTCACCTTATTTTTGGATTTTGGAAACTTCGGTAGTCCTTTAAAAATGAGCAGTACTGCCCAGCTAAGGATTGTTGATGCTTGCTGGAGTTTTTGCCTGTTTTTTTCTGCGCACAAGTGAAAATTTTTGCAAAGCCAGTGTTGCAGAGCAGGACTGCTGACAGCCATAAGGCTGAGACACAGCAGACCGCGCACTCGGAAAGTGTCACCCTTCAGTGCTGTCACTGTTGTTAGTGAAATCATCATTAAAAAACCATGTAGCAGACAGCACTGCTAGATGTAGATGCAATGGGCTGAAAGAGGCCACGCTCTGCTACCCAGAAATAGATTCTGTATTGTGCTTTTTGAGTTTTTAGACTTACAGGCAGAACCCAGTGGGAAGTTCTGTAGTTACTGTGGAAGGAGTACATGGCAACTGCTGGATGACTGGCGATATTGGAGACTGCCTTCCTTTGTTACCCAACAGTACACAGGTCCCCATGCACTGCTGTTTTGAGAGGGCCAGAACAACAGGAAAATAAAGAGTAATGCCACTGAATGAAGATTGTGAAACTTTGTCTTTCATCTAGAGGTTATATCATCTTTCTTGCTCGCTCCTGTAGAGAGTCTGCCTGCGTAGCTCTTTGCTGGACTACTCACAGCTTTGCAAGATTTGCTTCTGTCTTTTGTTGCTGGGCCTTTCTGTTCCTTGTGCTTGGAATAGCCTTTTGCTTTGCAAGGATCCCTTCTCTTTTTAAAGCCTGCCATCTTCAGTCTTGCACCTTTAAGGAGATACCTGTCTCTTTCATCTCTATTTTACTCATACTTCTCTAACTTGCTAGTGCAAATCTCTTGGGCCATGATCAATGTTCCTCATGTACCTGCTGAAACACTGAATAATAAGAAAATCTATCATCAAAAACAGAACCTGCACAAAAACAGAGTAGTCCCGGTTTGAACCATGCACTTAAAGACCTTCATGCCCGGGTAGGGTGAGAGGGAATTACCCTTCCTTGTGCCAGCAGATGGAAAGGGAGCATCTGAGGGAGTACCAGGGAGATGCTGCTACTCCTATAGGCAGCCCATAGGCTCCTGACAATAACAGAATTTTCAGTTATAGCCTAGCCCCCTTGTCCTTTATGAATTTAAACTTGTTATTAATTTTTCATTTCTTCAATGCCCATGTTTTTCATGAAATAAGCTCTCAGAACTACCACACACTTGCAGACCCCATCATGATATCTGTCATGTTTGGTATCCTCTTGGAAAATGCCAAGGGTTGGAAAGCAGATGTTAAGTGCTGCAAGGGGATACGCTAAGTCAAGCAATGGAAAATTCCTGCTATTTTGAAGAGCCAACGCTGGGAGGATCTGCAAGGAATAACTTATTCTGAACTGTAACTAAAGGATTTTAACGTGGTAGATAATTAGAACAAAATAAAACAACCGAGTGACGTTGATGCAAGGATAAACAGTCAACCCTGAGAGCATCCAAGGAAGACACTTTCCAAACATGGAACTTACAGGAAGTTTGGGAAAGGTTTTTGCATTGTATTTATCAGAATCAGATTATTTGAAATAAAAGTTCTTTGTTTCTTTCCCCTTTCTGTCAAAATTGCTTTATGACTGTACAAGACAACTTTTCAAAAGGAACATACAACATATAATAGTACCCCAGGTGATGCTGGGCAGGTCCTGGAAGATGGCAATGACCTTAACTTTTATTGTCTGTAATAAGATAGAGAACACTTGTCACCTCATGGAACTGTGTCCTAAGGCAACTTAAGTGTTTCTTGTATTCCCCTCAGGGATCCCAGATTTTGCTTGAGTATTAATTAAAGACTGAGGGATATAAAGAGAAACCCTAGAAGACAGTCTGGCTATTTATTCCCTGATTAAACTGATTAAGCACTTGTCTACTAAGAAAAATCTATGAGCCATTTCAGAAGGCAGCAATCACTAGGAAGATTTATATAGCCAAATAGTGTGCTATACCATTCAAAATTGTCAACAATAAACAAATGGCCCAATCTAAAATAAAACCACTAATAATGGTAGGATCTGAGCCAAGGCTGAATAAGCCCAAAGGTTTGAGTGACAGGATATGCAAACTTTTCACAGTTTTAAAGCACTACCTGAAATCTATTTCACCCCAGTATTAGCCAACTGCTATTACTCTCTAAGTGCCTGTTTAATACCTGCAGTTACTCATAATCCTGTGTCTCTAAGTGAACATCATAAAAATTCTGGTGTGTTTTTTTTTGTAAGTGCATCCGAGCACGCTCAAGGCTCATGTTTCAACTGCATGTGTCCTAAAATGAAATGGAGTGATGGCTTAGGGCCACACTTCAGATGAAGCACATACTGAAAAAAAACCTTGCTGTGCAATATTCTACTTCTGACGGCTTCCCCAAGACCCAGGAAGATCTCAGGAGCTCTGACTTGTTCCACAAGTGCCAAATCCTGCCCCAACAAAGGAGAATTCAGTAGGAGTCTGAACTTTCACACTTCCAATCCTACTTGAAGAAGTAACTAGATAGGTGAGAACTAGACCTTTGGTCACATCAATGTAAAAGTAAAATTACCCAGCAGAGGTAACAAAAATCAGCATGCTGAATTTGGTGGGATTGGTAGATCAAGAATAAAAAATATAATTTCAGCCTCACATATTTTCTCAGAGAAGAAATTTTAACAGTTGCCTTAGATGATGGGCCAGAACCTGGACAGAGTTGAGCAGTATCTTTGGAAGCTGAAAGAATGTTTCTCCATTTTGGTTCTTGATATCTAAAAACAAACAACCTCTCAGGAAAAAAAAATTAAAAATTGCCCAAGCAAAAGCAGCTTAAGGTCTTAACATTCTTGTATTACAAGCTCATGTTATCATAAAAACCAATGCCAAGTTTCCTAGCTTTACATATGAGATTATTTTCCTTATAGTCATGCAAAACAATTTCACTGAAAAATCAGAGAAAGAAACCAAATTCCCCACAATTCAAGTATCTCTCAATAAACCATTTCTAAACCTGAGCAATTTTTTGGAGTTTTCATCGTACTCTGGCTCTCTGTGAGTTTTCATGGACTTTAGTTAGCAAAATGTCTTGCACTGAATCACTGCCGTGTCTTTTAATAAGAAGTCTTTCTTCATTCAGCCGTGACTGTGAACAAAGAACAACTACAGGGTACAAATTTCAGACAAGGCCTATTACTTCTGGATATATTTATTCCTAGTGACCAACTTGAGACACAGCAGAGTCATGTACTTCAGATGGCAGGCGTTAACACTTTGTGGAAAGTTCTCTGAGATGTCTCAAGCTGGCTACCTAAGAATCAAAACCAAAAATGTCAGGGTCACCCAAATTCATATGGTTACATCTGAAAGTGTTTGAACTGATGTTGAGCTTAGTACTGAGCCAGTTTTACTTAAATACTTGCAACTTCTTGTGACTATGGAATTATTCTTTCCTCTATCTTCTGACAGGAGGACTTGAGGATGACAGGTAAATGAAAACATTTTCAAAAGCAACCTTTATTTTTGAGTGACATGTAAAATAGGAAAAGTTCGGTTTTAGGAGATACAAAGTAATTGTATCTTTCTTTGAACTGAAAGCAGGGAGCACTCCATGCCTCAAAATACCCATTCCTCCCCACAAAACAGCAAAGTTATTAAGATGGGGGAAACTACAGTGATGATTCTGGTAACTGATCATTTTGGTGCAACTAACTTGGGACCAGAGCTGGTACTGGATCCAGTCTGGGGGCAGGTTCAACTGCATGTTCATCTGGCAGATCATGTTTTGTCTTACTCTGCTGCTCTGAATGCACTGATACTTGTGTGGAACATACAGAAATTTACTTCTAGATCTGCTCTGCCATGGTTTGAACTTTACTGAACTTCATTTTTTCTAGGAAGGGCTACTCCTACTTGGCCAACCCACAGATAACTAGGACATAGTAATATACTGGAAGGGGACAGCAGAGGGGAAGCTGATCACCCCTAATACATTGGGTTTGGGGTCCTCCTTTATAATGCAGAATGTGTGGAGTACACTTATGAAAGGAACAGCTTTGTTTTTTCAATTTAACATGTGGGAAGTAAAATCAACTGTAATATATTTTCCTTTTATGATGATACCTTTAGCTCTAGTGCTCTAAAACATCAATGCTTATACTACAGAAGTTCTTTACCACACATGCTTTGCTATTCTTAGAACAGTCATAAAATCATAAACAATTTCTGTGAATGCCTAGCTTTCGGTACAATTCATAACTACTCCTTCCCAAGAAAAACCAAACAAAATATTGTATTATAAAATATATAAATATGATGTGTTGGCTTCCAAATGGGAAACCTGATTTGGGAGGTATGATTTCAAAAGCTACCAGAACATGTTATGTGTGGGTTTTATTAATCTGCATTGACTTTAGGCTCCTGCTTAACATGAACCAAACTGAACACCTTCCAGTGAAGACACCTTCATTGCCTGCTTCGTCACACCAAAGCACACAATGCTTCCATGGGAAACTTCTGATTTTTATATAAACTGATGAAAGATAAGCCCAAATCAAACCTTACTGTTTCCCCTGTGTTATAAGATAGAAAACATCACAGGTCCTAATACATCTAAGGGATAAGATCCCAAAAGTTTGAAATATTTGCAAACTTTTACTTGTCTTTCAGGAAAATTTAAGATAAATGTTCTTGAGGAAAATAACTGTTAATGTGGAATAGTTGGAACCTAGTCCTATTAAAATGCTAGAAAAACAGTGTTTACAGGGGCAAAATTCACAGCTGGTCCTTACAAACCGTATACATATGCAAGGAGTGGGTGGGAGTGGGAGGGAGAATAGCAAGGCCCTACCTAATTTTAGGTGCCAGTCTCATGATACGGAGCTGCCATATGTTAAAGGTGAACATAGTGGGAGGATGGAAGAGATTAACTATAATGGGTTCTCTGGGAAAAAAATAGTGTTCTAGCTATGTTTTTTTTTTTTATACTGTTCCTGGGTGACTCTAAACCATCAGTGTCTAACCGTTAATTAATGAGAACATATAATACTTCACTGGGAGAGCAGTTACGTATAGATTCTTTCTTCTATTTGAAAATCAAACTCAGAAGTTACTAATTCACAAAATCTATTCAATGACAGAATACACTTTCTGTTTGCACTGCTGCAGTGTTGTGACTTACACAAAGACATCCAATGCCAGAGCACAGGACAGAATTTCACTTTTGCTGTAATGGTGGTTACAACACTTAGTAAACTTATGCAACATTACACCCCAACTAAGCCCGGGCAAAACTAGCCACCTGACTAGCTTTAAAAGTGAACAGGATGGTGTTTCTCTTACATAGAAAACATTTCCCTTTCTAATGCCTCTCAGCTGAGAGGGAAGTGCACACACACATCTGGATGTAGGCGATATTTCAGAAAAGCTCATTTGCCCTGTTGTGTTTCTGGGATTTACAGAAAAAAATGTTTATCTGGGACAGGAATTTCTATAAGAAAATCAGCAATTTAATTTCTTACAAGAGAAGCGCCTTAATCATTAATAAGTAAACAATGAATATAGAACTTTTTTGCATTATGATGTGGGTCCTCTGCAAGACACTGGTCCTCCAAGTTCAAGACACACAATGGAAAAACTGGGGAGGATCCAGTGAAGGGTTACCAAGATGACTGAAGGGTTGGAGAACTTGACACAAGAAGAAATGGGAAAGGAATTGGGTTTGTTCAGCCTAGAGAAGAGAAAGTTGTGTATGTCTAATGTAAATCCTCCAATACCTAGAGGGTAGTTCTAAAGGAAATGGAGGCACTCTTCTCACAAAATTATTTGGCAACAGACAAGATGCAATGGGCACAAGTTGCTTCACAGGAAATTCTGTCTAGATTAAGAAAATATTCTTCACTGTGAGAACAACTAAACATTGGAATAAGGTGCCCAGAGAGGTGGTGGGACCTGCCTCACTGGAACTACTGAAGGCTTGGTTTGACAAGGCTCTGCATATCTTACTCTTCAATAGGCAATTAAACAAGATGACCTCCAGACATCCCTTCCAACCAAGAATTTTCTGTGCATTTATTCTATGATTTTGGAACTGGAACTCCAACGGACTGCTGAAAACCCCAGTAGGCTACATTCAGTTGTCACTTTGAGCAAATGAGGTCAGAATCTCAACACTTCTTAAACCAAACTGGCTCATACATAGAGTGATAGAAATACTAAACATAAATTGGTGAGGAGAAAGGCAGTAGTAGTGTGTTTCTACTGCACATTAATCAACAGGGCATGAATCTGGTGCTATGTAGGGATGGCTGATTGTATTGCTACATGCAAAATAAAATAGTGCTTGCCCTCCTCGTTACTTTAGAGCACACCAGGTTATCTTAAAACATAACTGGAGCCAAATGCAACCTTTACTCTCCAGCAGAAGGAAACCACCATTATGCACCAGCAATGAAGCTGATCCCTACCTTTACTGTCCTTCTGATAAGTGTCTTACCAATACAATATAAAATAACAGTTGAACTTGCTTTTTTTTCCAGTCCATGCTGAGCTATAACTCAGGGACGCTTACATTACTGTTTGCTGTTTCACAGTAACCCTGTACACATGCCTCTAATGCCTAGCACAGACCGTGTGAGTTTATGACACACCAGCAGATGAAAAGGTAGTTTTATCACACTTACCAGTACTTTGTGACTGACCTCAGCAATCTGGCTGAGAGAAAAAAACTTACTCAGACTGAAATGACTTCCTGAATAAAAGAGGTGATTTCAAAAATTGTCTTAGGGTGAGAATTCATGGACAAGATACAGCTTTCCCCAGCAGGTACAGAGAGCTGCTCAGCCCCTCAGGATTATAGGCATGTAAATGTTTTATTCATGTCAGTTATTCACATAAGTGGGTTTCACTTTAGTGTGTAACACAAGCCAGCTGGTTTGCTTCTTTTAAACTCTGATTTCTCATGCACTTCATATTGCTACACCCCCTTCAGAGATATTTATGGAAATTTCACAGCAAGCTGTCTCAAGCTTATGTGCTATTAAGATTCCATTCTGGGGTGTTTACTGCATTAGATTTATAACATATAGATTTATGGACTCAGCTACTTGACGGCCCAATAAAGCATGTTGGAACTGAAGGCAACTGCTAATTAAAATAATATTTGATTGTCCTTAGCATATTGTAAAACTGCTGTGGATTTAAACAGAGCCACTGTAGCTTCTACATAGCCTCACAGCCCAAGTGCATAATAATAAAAGTGACTATACATACAAGATGAGCTTAACAGTGGCTACACTCTGGGAATTATAACATGTTTTCCTATCTGTTTGTATACATGGAAGTGGGTTAGTGCTGAAACACTCTTTAAGCCCCTCATGGCTTTGGCTGTTCTAAACACCCAAGAATGAAAAGATTGGCCGTGAATTTCAAAGGGAACACGAAGGTTACAGTATTAGTACCAGGGCTGTAAAGTATCAACTATTCTGCTAATCCCCATTTAAACAATTAGAACAAATCCTTCTGAAAAGGATCAGCTGCTAAGATGCACCTCAAGATAAGTTCCTCCCAGAAAAGGGTATTTTTCAGTGTCTGGCAGAATTTTCATCTTGAAATCTCTACCATTCAACATCAGAAACAAAGGACTTAGGCAGCCCCTACTCCTTGCTCTAAATGGTTAACTCCTCAGGCTGACTTCAAACACATTACAAAGTGCAGTAACAGGTAAGAATTTTCAAGCATGCAAAAAGCCTGACTTAGGCTCTGCAAACATATTTGGAAACAGTGATGAAAGCAAAATAAGGAAATAGTTAAAATCCATATCAATTACCATGATGTCTTCTTGCAATGCTCAGTTAATTCCATTCCAATGCAGTTCATTAAGAGCTCTTAACACCACTTCAGAGCTGTGACTCCATTCAGAAGAAGAGAAGTTTTTAGACAGTGGTCATGAAGGGTGATTTCATACCCTTCTCTGCAATTAAAATTGACAAGATTTTCCTTGCCTGCCACATAAAGACTGACGTGCAGAACTTTATAGGACAGATTACAGAAGGCAAACATGATGGAAAACCTGGGGCACTATCCCTTGTAATGCCAGGAGCACATTAAAGGGAGGGTAGAACATTAATGAGTCATTAAAAATGAAAAATCAAATATGCAAAATTCCCTGAAAAAGCTTTTTCATGTGAATTGCTCAATTCAAATCTGTAGTCTCAGCAAGTGGGAATAACAGGCAACACATCTGATGCTTTATGCAAATTAAGCTTCCATCACCTAGACTAGCTGAGATTCCACTGTTGCTAATGTGCATCTTACTGTCACGTCTCCAATAGTTCAGCATCCAAGTGCAGAACTTAAATTTCTTGCACATATTCAGCAGCTCTAGCTTTCTGATGAGTCAGCAAGGTATTTGTATGAGAAGTATAGGAACAAAACCAGAAAAAAAAAAAGGGAGGGGAATTTTTTCAAGAATGTGAGATTCCTTCTGTTCTCCTGCTAGATTTGCTGTTACTGCTAGATAATACTAACTTCAAACTCAGTTTCCAATTACACAGGTATAAACCTAGAGTACTGTAAGTGTTTTACCCAGAACAGAATCCAGCATCCACCTTAACTTGCTAACTGTCCTACCCTGGCTCCCTGTATCAACAGATGGAGACCAAAGGAACAGTGCTCAGTTTTAATAGTTGCTCTTGCATTTATTTCCATTGCTATGAAATTGGCTTTTAATTCACTTTCATTTCCTAAGCTATTTTTCTACATTTTTTTTGGTATAAATCCCATATAGTAAGCTACACCTGTCTGAAAACAAAAGCCTCCCTTTGATTAGAGCTGGAATGCAGGATCATATACGGCGTGTTTGGAAACCTCGGCAGAAAAAAACAGCTCTAGCTCGAGGCACCGCGGGGTGAGGCAAGGACAACAGAGCATTATGTTTGAAAAGGAGAAAAAAAAGGTCCCTGCTTTTCTTGGCTGGCTAATACATAAACTTCAATGTTATTTACGTAACTTGTATAAGACTTTGGGATAAAAGTAACTTTATCTCACTGCAAAGATTTATTTGCTGCTGCCCTTCCTGTTCTTTAGGAGACTATGGAAGTCCACCTGCAAAATAGTGTCTTCCTGGCACTAAGAGTGACACAGTTATTGGGTCAAACACGTAACTAGGGAAGTTCTCAGCATTGTAGACTAGGGTTTTCAAAGACATCTGAAGGATCAGGACACACAGTACGCACTGAATTTCAGCTGGATTTGTGACTAAGCCCTCTAGGACCCTCTGGACAGCGAGGTCACAAAAAGCAGAAAAGAACAAGTGATTTTGGCAATAAAGGTGTATCTAAAACATATGACAGCTTTTGTTATTTTACTCATTTTTCCGTTAATGGCTTTAAAAATGGGTTTATTTTGATGTGCTTTTATTTCAAGTCTCACCTATTTTCCACCAGACCTACTCACTTGATAAAATATCTGATTCCATCTGCTGTATAAGCTTCTTCCCATCCATAAGGCAGACCTAAGAAGAAATAAAGAAAATGTCTCAAAGCTTAAGTGACACAAAGAATATTGTTTTGAAATGGTGTAAGTTAGAATGCTGTAATTTCAAACCATGTTATATAAAGATTATAAATTGATTCTTTTAACAATATAAACAATACAATTTAATAAATACTTGATGTGCTACAAGGCTACAAATCATAGATGATACTTATATTCCTAGCATTTCTTTTGTAGAAGCTGACAGTCTGGTCAAATTAGTGTAGCAGTTAACTCCTTTCAAACGTTTAATTGTAATTTACACCTCTATGAAGTGACCAAATACCCCTATACCTGGGGTCTCCTGAGGTCTGTTTTTACAACTATCACATACAGATGCTAATAACTACACAAGGTAGAAGTCTGGGCAGAATGAAATCCTCTCCTGTCTGGTTTGCCACCAGTTTTTGTGTTTATACATAATCCTTTGTGAATTTAGGCAGAATTCAGAGAAAATAAGTACAGATATTTGTATGTATACTTATCTGTGGGGACATAGCCTGACAAAGGTTAATGTACTAAATTAAATGCTTAATTTTGTGATTTATATTGATGTTTCTGGAAGTTAAAGCATTTAAATACTGCAACATTTAGCACACATTAAAAAAAAAATAATTCTGCAAGGGAGCCAGTTTTACACATACTAGGAAACTGCTTTCTTGCCCCTTTTGGAATTCCCAGTCATGCTAATCTTTGCAACTCAGTCTTGGGTTTTGTTCTTAATTTGAAAGTCTTGTCCATGATGCAAGGTGAGTGGTACTTTTATTTTAGTAGGGTAAAATTTCCTAAACCCTTTACCTTTTTCATTACTATTTGTTCAAAACCAAATGTCTGTAGAGTTTGAAAAGTGCTGGAGAAAGAAGAGTGAGTCAATGTGCAGAAGTGCTCCTGATGTATGCTTTTGTGATACGATACTGTAAGGTACATAAAAGAAAGTGCAAGGTCCTGGAAAACCTCCCTTTTTTGGAGAGAAATATAAAATTCAAATATGCATGAAAATCGTACTTTAGCTGGAAAGTCATCTCAAAATGTTAGTGTCTTAGGAGTTAAACTATTTTTGTTCAAGTCACAGTGTATCTCAGAGACCAGCTCATTAGAACCATCTGTGAGCCTGCTTTAGATTTAAAACTTTATTTGGAAAATGTGCTGGACTGCACGCACAGTATGATCTTTGAAAGCTGCTTCCTACCAAGGCATGCCCTAAGTGCACACATATATTCTTTTGGAATTTCTTTCTTAAAAGGCTCCTTTTATTTTCTCCCATCGTCACTTTTGTCTCTCGTGTGGTCGTTACTTGTTTAAAATCTGGAAAGGGAGAGCTTCAGTTCTCAAAGATGAACAGTTCCTGACAGCTACTGAATCGTGACTTGGCACAGGGAAGCAGGTACAAACCACCTGAGAAGTAATTATACCTGTAGGTACCAAGTGAAGAAGTAAGTCTACCAGAACTGAAGGATTTGGGACCTTGAGAACTTATAATGGTAGAAGAGCCCCATTATTGATTAGTACAGCTTGAAAAGTAAAAAGCACATCAGATTATATTTTTTTCTTTTCCTTTTTACCCTGTATTAGTCATTTATCTCAGGCTTTTTCCATTTTCAGTTTAGCATAGCTCTATACAATCTGTTCCTCAAAACAAATCACCTACTACCTTTGAGAGAGAACTATCCATGGCTACTTCTCTTTAAATACAAGGTAGCTGCTGCATAACAGTTGTTGGGCTCTGAGTCCTATGAAGGAAGGAAGAAAAGGATGTTTTCAGTTACAAATATGCTAGACAAGATCACTAGCTCTTCCTTCCTCTCCTATAAAAGATGGCAGCCTTATTCAACATGGATATTTTCTAAGGGTTTAAATGGAAATAGGATTCATTCTCCAATTACTTCCACCTCCCTGGTCTTCCCTCATTCCTGCACAACAGGCATATCCAAAATAAATGACAATGGATTTGCTCACTTATGAATAAACCCTTCAGCATCTGCTCTGTGTTCACATGGATCTGCATGACCTGTTTCATTCATCAGTGAGAATTACAGTTTTTTCACTAGCAATTTGACTAAAATATTTTTTTTTCCTTCTAAATGAAGGACGGCACATAGGACATAGGTAGTGATGAAAACAGATGCTCTGAGTTCTTTTCTTAACCACAAAAAACTATGGTTTTGAAAAACACTGAATACATTTGTCACCTATAAATGAGACAAGGTGTCTCTACAGCTTTATTTGCCTTTTTGACTTTATATGCATTGGATTGTATATCTTACCCACTCTTTATATTCTTCAAAGTTCCTCCTACACCTGGAGGGTTTTTTATGCCTTGATTTTTCATATTTTCAGTCTTTCTCCCCTAGTTTTTTTACTGCTGTTCCCTTTACTCCTTCCCTTCACTGTTAGATTTGTACTTATATTTCTTGGAATTTCCCATGGTAGCCAAGAGGCTCTCATGTTTTTCATTATATTTCCCTAGACGTCCCCTTCACTTCCTTCAAGCTCACTTTCTCCATGAATCATTCATAAATTGATCTACTTCCTAATGCTCTATTTTTTGACACCCTCCAGGGTCAGATTTGTTGCCTGTCTTAGGACTTGCTTTGAAAGACTGCTAAGCTCTCACCTGAGTAGACAAAGGTAAAGGAGCTCAAATAGTCAGAAATATAGTCTGAGAGATACAGGATTTAGCCTATATAAACTCCAGCAGCCTTGGGTTTTCTACATATTTATAATTTCTTCTGTGAATTGCTACAGTCTTTGATGAAACTTCATAAATAATATATCTTGGCTGCAGTTGTCTGCATGTATAATCTCAAAAAAAATACAGATTTACAATATTTAAAAATAATTTCATTTCAGCAGAAAGTACAGGACTTCTGGCTATTCAAACATTTGTGATTATTTATCTTTTGAAAGGTAAAGAAAAGGTAAAACTGCAATAGTAATTACACATGCAAAAGAAATGGATACAGTCCAAAGCACCTTCTGCCCAATTAGAATAAAGAGTCTCCCACGAGAAAGCACTGCAGCCAAAATACATTATAACCTGATGCTGTTTTGTTCTGACTATGTGCATTTATTTAGGGCTAATGTAAAGGAGATTCCTATAATTCCACACGAAAAACCAAGCCAAACAACAAAAAAAACCCCAAACCAACCAACCAACCAAAACCCTCAACAAAACCACAACCATCCCAGAAAGCACTCGCTGTTGTATCTATAGAAGCAATGCTGCAGCTGGTCATGGAGCAGCAAGGCAGTGTCCCTGGTGGCTGCTCACCTCTGCAGCTGCAGGATACCTGCTGTGAGAACCTCTACTCTGAAGTTGACATTACATAAAGCAGAAAGGAAATGAAACCCAAGAGCAAACAAAATTTTCCTGATGCTCGATAAAAAGTGTGGATCTCACCAGTCTTTATCACTTCCTCGGGATAACGGGACAGGGAATGTGCCCTGGCATCGATATGTGGTTGGCTGAAGTAAGCAGACAGCTGAGCACCAGCCCAAACTCTACACTTGCATGAAGCAATGGGCATTGAAGATTTTGCCTACAGTTTCCAAGACAGAATGCATGTACTGTCCCTTGGGAAAAGCTGCACATAGCATGATCAGTCAGAGTGACTCCCTAAACAAAGAAGGGGAAAAATGCAGATATTAGGAAAAAGCCTCACAGTTATCAAACCTAGAAACTGCACAGTATTGCAGTTGGGTGTTTTGGTTTTTTTTTCAATAAGTTGGTTAAAAACTACTAAAGCAAAGGAATGTGGAGATCAGCAGATGAAATTAATAAAAGCAGATACCAAAGCATGAATATAGTTGACTCAAAACTACAGTTATTTTCCTAACATTGAAATACTGCAGTTCCAATATGTTTTATTTTTCTTATTTTCTGACAAAATTACTCAAGGGAAATGAGAGATTTAGAGACTGCAGTAAGAATTGTTCAAAAATTTACTGTTCACTATGATTCTATCTGTATTTGGCCGATGTGGGATTATTTAGATGCTTCAAGGTAAGTATGTCCTTAAGTGCTTATTTTGGCCTTGAGGCCAGACTTTAAAACCCTGCTTCCATTATAAGCAGGGATACAAACATTACTGATGAATTTGAAAAGACTGCTCAGGGATAGCTGCCCACCAGAGGTAGTAATTTCGCCCTAAAAACACTTTTGTGAAGCAGGAACTTATTTCCAGCAGTGTTCACAGCTTTGTCATCCACCCTGAAAAGGATATCTGGCTAGAATTCGTTTCCTGTTAGGGCTCAACAGTCTTGTGGCTGTATCATGAAACCACCTCATCTGGAACTAATGTGAAATATCAAACTTAAGGGATATAATACCTATCTGGAATTCAAAAACAAGTATTCACAAAGCACACGTTCTTTGACCAACAACAGAAATAAAGTGGGTTTTTTTTTTTACATATCCTTTTGCCTACCTTGACTTTTCCAGTTATACGTATTTTTTTTAAGTAAGAAAGTATGAGCTAGCTCAGAACTGTCCTTCATTTAGCTCCTTATAATTTATTCACATTTAATGTTAGATTCTCAAAAATGATGGTTTTTAAGTAGTAGGAATTACCTGCTAAAAGTATTTCTGATACACAAGATGTGCTGAAGGACATTATAAACATTCTTCTTCGTCACTTGATAAAAGTGAAATTTTGCATTCTGATCACTTTTCAATATCCACCAATTCAGCTCCAATCAACACCTGAACCTTCCTCCTGTGGCCTCAATAATAATGTAAAATTCATTAGTTAAGATCCCCAATGCCTTTGGCTGTCCTCTTTGAATGATGCAGAGGATAGAAAGCTGAGGATGTGACTTTTTGGTTTGAAGTCACCTACTGTTGGCCCCCTGAGTGCTACTGGAATACGGGAATATCCCAGATAAGAGACTAGAGGCATCCTGCAATGTGAGACGAGTAGAGAAATTCAATAATCTACACTGTATTTTACTGCTTATTTGGGAATCAAGTATAAAAACTCAGGTTCGGAAAAAGAGCTCTCAGAAGTGAGTCTACACTTCTGGCATTTGCTTGTGTGCCACTTTAGACCATTTCAAGTGCTCTTCCCACAAACAAATGTGTTTCATTTTATGAATAATACCCTGCTAAGGGGACATTCCATTCCTTTCTTTCACATATCAAAGTCCATCCTAAAGAAATTGTTCTTTTTCTTTTGTTGTTGGTAATTTAATAAAACAAAGATGGAGTAAGTAGTTTTCAAGTGGAGACATCTGGGACATACTAGCAAACTGAAATTGATGCTAATTTAGAGTACGGTTGGCAGACTGGCTTGTCTCCCTTCAGTCCTGTTCCTAGAAACCATGCTTCAGGACGAACATTTTTTTTACTTTGGAAATTCAGTGCATGGTGAAAGATGACATTGTGCTTTCCCACATCCTATTAATACTAAGATATTGACCAATACATGTTGGCAAACTCATTAATCTCTTAGTAAAACAATTACAACATAACAAATTACAATTTAGAATAAGAGTTATAAGATCCTTTGCTTGTTGTGCTGAAGGATTATATGACCAACTTTAAGATCTTTATGGTAATTTTGAAATGACAAACTGTTACAAATGCTTTTCTTCTGTTCTAATACTTGCCTGTGAATAACTTGGTACAGTTAATTAGAAACAGTATGGATACAACAGAAGTTGTAATATACGAACAATGACCAGTCAACTGACTAATTAAGGCAATAAGAATGACCTCAGTCAGGACATGTGATCAGACATTGCTCCACACATATTGCTCTCCTACCTAACAAGTAAGGAAATACAAATTCAGAACAAACTCTGCTCAGTGCATGCACTTCAGTGCTTCAGAAATGAGTGAGAGCTGTAGTCATCTGAGCAATCAGGTTGCTGCTACGTGTCTTCCAGACACAAAGAATTCTCTTCCTGAAACATTACTTTAAAATGGTACCTTTTCAGAAGATGAACATCGGAAATATAACAACAAAAAAACAAAACAAAATAAATCTCCATATTTTTCAAATAAAGGCTAATAGTCTGCTTTCAAATAAAGTTTTTAGGTACTGCAGGATCCAAGCAATTTGGACTGTTATTAAAATGAGAAGCAAAGAGTCTAGCTGATGCTCATTTTTATCCATGCAGGAGGTTAGCACTGAAAATGCAAAATAAGCACGAGGAACTTAACAAGGGCAATAAAATACTTTCTTTTGCTTAGCTGATGGCAATCAAATGTGCACAACCAATTCTACAGGAACAGCAGAAGGCAGGGGATCTTGCAGTACATACTTCACAATAACATTACGATAAAACATTCTGACTTTTAAAGGGAATGGAAAGAGTACAGCAAATGAAGTACTGAACTGTCAGCTTCACCAAACAGAAGCTGTTGTTCTACGGTACTCTGGACAAGATGCAGGATTTTGTGAGAACAAGGAAAGTAAATAAGCCACTGGAAACCCATAAAAAACCCAAACCCCAAACATTAACTTTTGGATAACCCCTCCTTTTTAGCCCAGAGGTAAAACAGAAGATTCATCACAGTACCTCCTGTCACAGGCTAGAATCTGAGCATCTACACCAGCTACTGATGTGAAACTGGGAATGTCTGAAAAGTGCATTCCTTGGGATGCTGATGTGGAAAGAATTCAAAGTGCTGCTAATCATTATATTTTTTGTAATGTAATCACCTTTCAGAAAAAAGGAGTTATTTAGCATCTTACATTAACACCGGGACGAGGTAACTAGGAACAACCTGGAATACTTCACTGTGTGGCCCAGCTCAAACCCACATTTTAAGTTTGGTTTTTTTCCTCAGTTTCCCTACATTCTTGTTCCCCTGATTACTCTGTTAGGGAATTCACCCAACTCTTCTTTTCCTTACTGGATCAGCTTCTCTTGTCACCCTCTATTGTGCTATCCACCCACTTCCATCACTGTCATCTCACATTGCTCACTGACACATGTGATTGTTAAATATAAGTTTAATTAGAAAGCATTCACTGGTAACAAATTAAAATGACTATCTAAAATTAGAATGGAATAGAAATTGTCTGAGATTCAAAAAGCAATAGTATTACATGATAGGTCTTTCTTGCTAAGTAATATCTTACTTTTTTGCACTGATGATGAAATAAAACGGTGCAGGGGGCTGGAATGAACCACCTACAATCGAGAGACACAGAACTACTCTCTGCTCAGCTCATTTCACAGTATGTACAGACCAAAGTAATACTTCTTCCTTTTGAAGCAAAAATTGTAGAAAATCATTAACAGAAGAAATCCTTTTAGCCTGTCGGAAAAAATCTCTGTAGCTATTAAAATAAGGTTATTTACAGGAAGACATAATTTTAAAGGCAGCATATTTTAAAAATAATGTCAAAAGTTCTTAGAGCCTGGATAGACACCTTTCCTTTTTTGTTATAAATCTAAAGGGGAAAAAAACCCCCACCATGTGCCTGAACCAGCATATTTCTCTTTCCCTTGACTGTAAAGGATTCAAAGAGGATACCAGTAGCAACCACTAATGCAAGGGAAAATCTCCATCCTTAGCTCCCAGTTAACGAGACATATGCTTTATGGCAAGAGGTAATAGATCTAGTAGGAGATGTACGTGCATTTTGTACCTCGTTTAGGCCTCCTTCATAAGGACCGAGCAATTATGTTTTCCACTTGCAAATTCTCCTTAAAATACACTTTTTAAAAGCTTCCTTTATCATTCTTGGCAATCAGCTTTTTCTACACTTCTTTCCATTTAAATTCTCACACTTGTGCACCATATATGTCTAAGTAACTCTGCTAGCCCTCAGCTTCTCACTCCTACCTACTGAAAAAAAGTGAAAAAATGTGACAACTGAAGGCACTGACAGAAAAGCACACCAACCCTCTCAGACAAGATGAGCACTGATAGCTTGGCATACAGTGACATTCCAAACAAAGGTCTGAGCACTCCCCCCGCCTCCCCGCCAGCTTTAATCCAGCTCTCTCAAGATGCTCATGGTTGTGTGAGGAAATTCACTCAGCATTAACTGCAGAGAAGTAGGTGCAGCTCCTTTGGTTCAGCTCCATGCTGGAACAGGAGCTTTATTTTTCAGTACTGGAAATAACAAGGCTGTTGCTCCCTGACTGGTGTGCAGACAGGTGTACCCACAGACACACACAGGGTTACCCACTCTCCCCAGCTGACTATGTCTGAACAGTGCTGGCAAATCAAAAGGGGGGTGTCAATCTTGAGTTTGAGACACTGCTCTGGGATTGAGACCTCAAGCTTCAATTCCTGTCTCACCTGTGCGTTTCCTCTGACTGTCATCAGTTTGCACCTCCATGCTACAAAATGTGGTAGTTTGTTTCCTCCTCTCTTACATCAAAACATCATACTATAATTAAGGGTGGATATACCCAAATTCTCAGCATTATGCCATCAGAAATTAATAGAAGGACAATTTATGACGTATTTACCATCCAGTAAAATTGTTGTTTCTGAAGAGTTTTTACTTCAGTCTCCATAGTTACCAAGAACAAGTATGACTTGTACAGGAGAGGCACAAAGTCAATTAATTTTTTCATAGTGGGGTCACAGTATGAACTAAACAAGTCCATAGACTTTTAAAGGTCTGCTCTTTAATGAACTCTTCCTTCAGAGATGCTGGAAATTAACCTAACAAGACTGCATTTACCTTGTTAGCACATCTGCATTTTAGGGGAAAATAATATCACTTACTTGTTTTTCATTATTAAAATATTTTGATTTGAAAGTCAGTACAGACAGTGCCTATTCAAAAGCTGACTCATCTTTTCTCCTTAAAGGTAAGTGAATGGAGAGAGAAAAAATGTCTTTTCCAGCAGCAACAGCAGAGTTCTGAAATCTAGGTCACGTTAAAGAACTGTCTTAAATACAGATATTAGACATTGATTTGTCTTTTTCCTTGCTGTGAAATACTGGAAATAACATACGTGTTCAATCACCAATAAATTAGTTGGTAACTTGTTCATAATCGATACTTTAAATATATTTTTATTAATTTGATCAGGCTATAAAATTATTCCAGCCTTATCAGAGTCACTTTTTATCAAGCTTCTCCTCTTGTATGTAATCACTGTAATGCTCTGATTCTCAGCCATCAAATTAAACAAGTGGGGTCTAATTTATAGGTCCTGTAACAATACCCACAAGTAAGACCTGTTAGATGAAAATGTCATTTGTCACTTGCATTCATCCAAATGTGGGTTTAGTCCAAGAAAGCAGAGTTCAGGGATAATTCGGGATTTAAAACTCATTTGTAAACAGACATTTCTTTGCTATGTCACTGAAAAACAGGATTAACATTTTGTAAGAGCTTGACTACCTGGATCAAATGTTTGAAATAAATAGGGTGCAATTCAGTAAAGACAAAAGCACAGTGCTGCCCTAGGTGTAAATAATCAGCTGCACAAAAGCAAGTGGGCTATGTTTAATCAGCCTTTGGTTCAGCAGAAAGTACAAGAAAATCCAAACTTCACAGGAATCAGTAACATGAAGCTATTGGGAACAACATTTGGGGAGATCAGAACTGCTGTGCAGAATATTAAACCAAACAAACTTCTTATTCCACTTTTGTCTCCCACAGGAATGTTTAAGCTACAGAACTCCATACAATTTTGATGCTTCAATGAAACATTTTAAAATTCTTGGATAGATTTTCCTTTTGGAATTACAGTTTTTGAATGCTATCAAAAGTACAACTCTTCAGTCTTATTTCCCAGGCAGACAAAATTGGAAATTTAAATGATATGTAGAAAATGCAAAGTCTTGCTGCAGTAAACAGTTAGGGAGAAGCTTTTAAATTCTAGACTGTCTCCTTGTAAAATTGCATTAAATATGCTAGGATTTTTTTTTTTTTTTCCTGAGGATTAGAGAACCCATTTTCCCTGTTATGCAACTTTGAATTTTAATTTTTCTGAAACTACATAAGTTGTTCACCTTTGGGCTTCTCGTTGTGATCTGATTTGCAGTGTAGCTAAAGAGATGCTGATAAGACATCGATTATTTTCTGAAACATCCCCATTTTCAGAATGAGGCAAAAATTCAACAATGTCTACATCACTGGGCAAAAGGGATCCACTTGTCATGTCATGTACGTTTGATGTTATATATTGGAAGAACTAAAATTAAGTCAAGGGTTATTCTCAGTTTGCATCACTGAAGATGTAAAAATAAAGTTACTAAGTTTTATTTCAATTCCCAAACCATATTCCTGTGTTACACCAGAGGAGATTTCAGAGGAGTGAGTAAGTGTGGGTACTCTACAATTGAATAAAAAAAAATACTAAAATGTCTTGCTACCTTAAGTTTCATTTTTGGCCAAACTGTGGATTTGTGTCATAGCCACTGTTTCTGCACAGTGTCCCCCACCCACAGGGTGTGCCTGACAGCAGGGAACTACAATCCAGAGCACGGGATGAACTGGGAGACAACTGCTCCCAATTTCTATAAAGTTTTCTGTTGAGTAGAGCTGGAAACCAGAAAACCACTGCCCCACAGAGACTAAATCAAGTGATGCATTCAGCAGCAACTTGAAGCTCCTGCCTTGCTCTCTCTTGTCTTTTCCTCTACTGTCTTTGTAAGATGAGACTGAGCAAACAAGAAAGTAAATTCCCAATTCAAGAGAAACTGGAAGATGCTTCAGCAACATAAGAAAAAGCTTTTATGTCTCAAGTTGCCTTCAGAACTCAGTGGAGGCCCAGAAGACATGGTACAGGCACACCTAACTCCTGCTCTTGCATTTGGAGCACTGTTCTTGAGAAGCTGACACCATTTGGTATAACCCCCAATGCTGCATGAGGAATACAGTGACAATATTCTGTGGTAATAGACAGGAGTCCCCAGGAGCTCAAAATTTAGCAAGATTCTGCAAGTAGAAAGAGCCACTGATGACCAGGTCATATTCCAAAATTACCAATGTGATTCTGGGATGTGTGTCTCTATATATATTTTAAATGTCAACTCAGAAAAGATTAAATTAACTTTTTACTGATGAATAACTTAATATTATTATTTTCTACAAAAATGAAATTACCTTCCCATTAACTATTTCTATTTTGAGGAAAAAATCTTCAACCTTCAGGGACTAGCAAAAGTAATGAAATTTTCCACTGGATAAAAATAAAATAAAGAGATAAATTCTCTTTTGGGAAAACTCACCTCTTTTGTTCTTGTTGTTGAACGTTTCAAAGGAATAATAAATTTTTATTTCACCAAATTAATATTTTCTGCTGTCTCAGAAAATGTTTCATTGACAAGCATAACCTCTTTAAAGCACACAGCACTGATTTTAACATGTAATCCTTTTGCTAGTCAGAAACTATTAAAAAGGGGAGCTGCACAGATGCATTCAGGATATACATTGTATAATTTAATAGGTATTCTATTTCTGATTTCAGTAATTCACTGAAATATTTATGGCCTTGCCAGAACAATGAATACACAGAGTTACCTCTTTAGTTATCATCATGCTGCTCCTTCACAAGCAGCCCTTCCAGTAAGGAAGACAAGGTACACTTCTGGTTTATTAGCTGAAAGACTATTAAAGGGATGCTATTCTCCCAGTGCAGAATTGTCCCCACAAAGATGATTTTGCAGGAAATACTTTTTTTTCTGATACTAAAACTATAAAAAGACATAGCAGCCTTGTTTAAGCAACTGCTAGCAATCAGACAATATTCTTGGTGTCAACAGAAGAGTCATATTTTGATATTTGGCCTCTGCAAATACATCTCTACCATCACTAGCCTAATGAGCAAAAGTCAAGTTAGCCAGGGTGTACCTACCCCTGCTACAATTACATCTGGATTTTGATGAAGAGACTTAAACCAAAAAGGAGGGAAGGAGCTTGTAGGTCAAATTTTCAGAACTCTTCTGATAAACTGCAGCCAGTATCTGTACAAAATGATAGCACTGTTGTATCTTTAATTTCAAGAACAAAAGGGTAATAACACGTGGCATTAATTCTGTTGTAATAAGCTAACACACCAGGCCTGCAACAAATAAATAAAAGGAAAGTGAATACTTAACATTAGTAGCTCTTCTGACAGTAGCAAAATTGTTATTTGTGAAGGCTTGTTACTTTACCTTGTAACTTTGTACCACCCACACTGTCAGCAGAATGGGAAGGGACAACCAACACTTTACTGAATAGGGAATGGTTAAAAAAGCAAACTGATTAAAGAAATGGATAGATTCCATATTTCAGCATTTAATGCCCAAGATGTAAGACTTTGTCTGTGGTCCAACAATCAAAAATAACTATCAAGAGAAGCACCACTTATGGATGTTGCCCACCAGCGATCTCCACTGCTGGCTCTGAACAGATAGTCAGCATGCAAGGGAAGTGAGCACAAAAACTGGGCAACTAAATTTCTCCCTGTAGATCTTAGTAATCAAACATCTAGTTACTACGGGGAATAGCAAGATTAAAATTGGTAAGGTAAGTAGGATTTTGGGAAGCTATATTAATTTGGAGATCACTTTAGTGAACTTCAGCGTGATTGTCGGGAGTCAGATCCCAGGCTCGCAACAGATTAAAGGAACATGATGAGAAAAAATAGTTCAAGATGCTTGAGCACCTGCTGAGCAGAGAAGCAGGCTTCATAGCACTTAATGGATACTGATGACTGGGATTCTATCTACAAGAGCAAGATTGTCTTTTTGGATAGAAATTTCAGAGGCAGAGTGAGGAAATTAGCAGTCAAAACACTTGAAAGCCGCATTATAGTAGTGCACACTTCACAATGCCAATTGCCTGCTATTTTATGAGGAGATAAGTATGTCCCAGGGTTAATCAGATTTTGGCCATTACAAGTACCAAGTGTATTTCTTTCCTAATTTTGTAATAGAAAAGAAGGAAATGCTTTCTCAATTCTTTTTAGCATGATTTGCACCATATGGTCTACTAAGTGCAGCCAGCAACCACTTTTAAATGCTACAGTTCTTTCACTGAGGCACTATTATCCTTTCTATGATGAAAGTAATTTTATGTCTTCAGGAGATACTTGTATTCAACAAAGCAGAAAGGCCTCTCAAGGCTTAGCTCCTAAAAATAGCTTACAGTCTTTCAAGAAGATGAAGGATGAATCTTTGAAGGGATGAGCTTGATTATTCTGTTTATTACTTTCTTATTTGCATTTCTGGATCTTGAGGAACCTGTAGTAGTGAGCACTGGAAAACAAGTCGGGTTTTTTGTTTTGGTTTGTTTTTTTTTGAACAGAGTCCTCCCTTTTAGAGTTGCCAAACTGACTTCACATCACTGTCATTCAACCTGCAGTGCTGAAAACTGATCTGCAGCATTATCACAAGTCAGTATGTACTTGGACATTTTCAGGAATACACTGAACTTCTTTAAACCTCTTCCCTCAGGCAAAATGTCATGCAATTAAGGAGGAAGAGGACAGTTTGTGTGGCTAATTCATAAATATGTCAGTTTGACCCAGTTGTTGAGGCTGATCTTTAAGAAGGAAAGCAGTTTTTTTTTGGAAGAACACTCCACAACCTTGCCTTTGCACCTAGGCTTTTTCACATGTATTGTAAATGAATCAAAAAGATATTTTGGTTAGAGCTCCTTCACTTCATGCTGTATAAAATGAAGCAAATAATGAAGTTCTATTTAGAAGGTAAAATATAGAATCACAGAATTTTCAGGGTTGGAAGGGACCTTAAAGATCATCCAGTTCCAACCCCCCCGCCCCGGCATGGGCAGGGACACCTCCCACTCGATCAGGTTGCTCACAGCCCCATGGGGCTTCTACCTGTGGGCAACCTGTTCCAGTGTCTCACCACCCTCATGGGAAAGAAATTCTTCCTAATGTCTAACCTGAATCAACCCATCTCTAGCTTTAATCCATTCCCTCCAGTCCTATCACTGCCTGAGAGTGATAGATCATGATGGTCTAAGAATTAATCAACAAATTATTATGTTGTGACATCTTTCTGGAAAGAAGAAAAACCTTCAGTCTGCAAGTAATGTCTATTATACTTTTTTTCTTTGCTGTATGATATTATGAAATGCTACATACATTGAAGTCCCTTTCTATGGCAGCAAATCTGCAAGAAAACTGATCACCCAGGAAACATTTCGTGAGAATCTGGCATAGAGGAATGCAGACTGAATGCTATTAAACAGTTTCTCTGCCTTAACTACGTTTTGGTTTTTTGGTTTTTTTTTTGAGAGAGAGAGAGAAAGCAAGCAAGGTTTAAAGCTTTAATCTCATACACAAGCTCGTCAGAGCCCAAATCTATCTGTAATACTCTCCAAATCAGAATGAACTCAGAAGGATGACGTTCAATCTTTAAATCCTTCTCTGCAGGCCTATTTTTAACTCTTGGGTTCATAAAATGGATCCCTGCTGTGGCTCCAGAGCTTTCTAACATGTATCTCACCTCTTACATTGGACATAACCACAGGATAGAACTTTTAGAACTAGAAGTTTTCCTTGTGCAATTTCCCATGTAGTGTGATAGAAACAACTCAAAGTGACAGAACTCTACTGTTGTCATTGGTGGAAAAACAAATCTCCTCTCCTGGCCACTGATACTCTCTTCACTTCCACCAGTGACTCTAATTCTAATATTCTGGACTCTCCTGAACAATTCTTTAATCTTTTATTTTGCTTTCTTCTCCATAGAGTGATTCAGTAAGTGTTGCATAAATAATATCAAATAAGACATTTTTCATATCTTGAAACATTTCCCCAACAAATAGATTTATTCAGTCCCACAGCTGTTTCTTAGATTTGCAACTGCATGCAGTTTATTACAGTAACTGCTTATGAACCAGCATAATTTCTCCCAGTGGGAACAGATTTCTGTTACTGACCTGCAGATATACATGCATCTCCAAATGAAACTGCAGCCTACTCCCTACAGCAGTAAAATTGTCATTATGACCCTTTGATACACAGAATTACAGAATCACATGTAAATTCAGCAGAATAACATCTTGTAGAAATTCTGTTATGAAAACAGAACATCATCATCAGGAAATTCTGCTGGTTTTATGTGATTCTGGAAATGATCCTATTCCTCATTTTGGCATTAATTTTCTTCTTTAACTTTTCCAACAAAAAAAAAATGTACTCTGGAATAACTTTATATTCCAAATAGAGTTTGATTGAAGGTGCACACTGAACTGACGCTGACCCTGCACTGTCCTCCAGTGATGTGAATTATTTATCCTGCCAGTTCACATCCGATATCAGATAAAAATACCTATCTTTTTTGCTATTGAACTGATATCAGATTTGCTATTAATGTAAACAGAAGAATTTTCAAATGACAATTAACAAAACAATATGCATGCTATCAGAAATAACATAAAGAAATACCCAAAGCATTTTCCTGGAAGAATATGATCCAAAAAATATTCTGTGACTTCATAAGAGTTCAAAACACTGCTTGTTACAATGACTGATTTCATTTAATATTTTGTTCTTTGTTTACTCTCTATATTTTCTCAATAAAGTCTCACCATTGTTTATTCCACAACCTTCAGTGAACTAGAAAATACACCCAACTTAATTGAATAAGGTCGTTATTATTACACCAGTTTGACACTGGTGAAATGCATGCAATAAACTACCTTGGGATGTCTGCTTGGGAGTTAAAAAGGAAATGCACTGACAATTTTAAGGGCGTTAATAAGGAAACCACTTCTGATTCTAGACAGATACTAGCTTTTCCTCATTCTGCATTCTATATCAATGCTAGGAAGTACTGACTAAATCTTAATTAGCCAGAATTAAGGCAGCTCCATAATCTTGGAAGAAAATTTTTAAAAAAGAGAGAATAAACAACTTCTACCAGGTGAAGCACACAACAGAAAAGGGCCAGATCACCACATGAAACCCAGGCAATTGTAGGAGAAAGTTCTCACTGTGGGTAGGGTAAGTTTAGGTTAGGGTGAGGGTTAGAAAAACAAAAGGGAGAGCCCTTAGCAGCTGCAGCCCTTTTCCTGCATTTGTAGGTCTCCCACCATTCTGAAAGACTTGGGACTCTGGATCCTGTACCCACACCACAGTCCTAACCCAACCCAAGCAGAACCTCTACTCAGGATCCTTTCTCTGCATTTGGAAAAAATTACCTATATGGTGACTACTGGAAACCACTCAGTAAGCAAGCAAGATGATAAAGCCACAATATTTGATGAAGAAAGGGAGTATTTAGGTATGGCTGTACGTGCAGACGTGCAACACACAAGGACGCACACACTCACTCACAATCCACTTCCAAAATGGCACGGACAGACTTGGCAAGATCTCTGGCTTCTGCTGCAAGAGCTGTTGTGACAGTAGGTCCAGTCCTTCCCAAACGAGCCAGAAGTGCTTTGCTAGGCAATGTTGTTCTTCTGTCACTTAAGAGAATAAAAACCAGCAAGTGTTTACTTCTAAGATTATAACATAAATAGTTACTTTTAATAAAGCAAACTTGTGTTTCTAGGCTGGTTTTGGTCTCACTGTATGTACAAAAAAGATTCATACTACTAAATTGATTTGTTTACCTCAGAAATAGTTCTCTCTGTACAACAAAAGTGTTAGGAAAGTTCAGTTGAAACAACATTCAAATTTCAAAATCTAGCGTCAAGAATTCAGGGGATGTCAGGAAAGTAATTTACTTAAAAGTAATTTTTATATCAGTATTTTAAGAATGGACACTGCTTTAGTAAACCAAATTCTTGTCTTCCACACCATTAAGTGAGTCAGTTTGTTACCTAAGCTTTGTGTTTTGTACTTAAATCCATTTAATAAGGTCTACAAACTTTATAAAACAGGCAACATCAGTCTTGTGCAGTGGGAACTGCATTTAATGGATTAGGATTAACATATGAGAACACTGACATCTACAATATAATCATTGATCTGATCCTGCAGCTTCTTTGGAAACAAAGTTCCAGCTAACTTCACTTAAATAGATTTGATTTCCTTGAGAGCTTTACTGACAAAGATGCCAGGACAGAGACCAAACAAACTTTTCCACTACATAAATAATGGATCACTATCCGAGACACACAGGTACAATCATCCTGATATTCTGAAGGACCAAAGGCTGGTCTAAATCTTGTTGAATATTCCGTACTTTTCAAAACAAGAAAACTAATAAAACTTAAATGGATATACATGCTGTTAATTTATTTATATGCTTCTGGATTAATGAAGATGAAAAATCACTTGGGCAAATCTAATAAATGAATAAATAAATAATTTATAAATCTCTATTAAGGTTCCTTGTAATTTTAACTAATCCTTAGCACATTATAATTACTTTATGGAAACATACAGACAACCAGAGCTATGTAATTACTAACTGTTTTAATTTAATTCTAAGGTTTTTAATGAAGCTGTATCCTGCAAGTCTTATTCATGGCATTCCCTCTCCTCCAATAAAATGACTCTTAGAAACATAGAGTAAAAAGTAGAGGAAAAATAGCTACAAGACAGTTTTGGAGACTTTGAAACAATAGGAGAGCTTTTTAATATTCATATTTCCATTTTAATATTATTAATTATGCCCTTTCATTACCTTAAAACTGTTGAGGAAGTGGAGTTATCTGAGAGTATTTCATGCACAACCTGTTGGCAATAATCAAGAAGTTAGCAGCATATAAATCACAACTGTCAAAAAGTTAATACCTTATAAATTAATGTTCTAACTGGGTATGGGGAATTTGATTTGTAATTAAAGAGTCTAGTCTCTCTCAGCTAGAAGTATATTCTCTGAGGAATTTCACAGAAATTGATATGAGATTGTGAAAAAATAGGTGAAAAAAATTATCCAGTTTCACATATTTAGTGTATAGCAAAGCATAAAGGTTGAGTAAATTCCTACACTGGAACTGTACACTTACACACCATCTTTATTTCTAGCAGTGAAAGGATCTCTGCAAACTACTTCACAGTCAGTTTACCACATTTATTCCTCAGAAACATCAACACAAAATTTTTCAAATAAAATATTACTAGAAACGGAAGGCAAAGTTACCTCTACAAATTGTAGCAATTTCTCAGTAGCCACCTCAAAGGTCTTCCTGGCTGATTCCGATTTCCGCAGCTGGCAGTCAAGCACTGTAACTCTCTTTCTCAGGTCTTGGAGGTTATCCTAAGCAAGATATTTTAAGGCTTTTATGTTATTCATTTTCTCCAATGGCTCACATAGACACATGGCGTGAAATGAACTGGATGTCTGAAATGTTTAACACACACTCTTGTCTACTTTTCTGAAAACCATAGCAGCTCCTCAGGCAGGTACACCTGGTAGTAAGCACATCAGCTAGTGCAGAATGCAACAGATTTTGGTAAATGATAGAAAGGTAAAGTGAAATTGGCAGCGGTGGGGCTGAAGCTTAAGACAGTTTGATTTGAATCATAAATGGATTAAAAATATTAACCCAATAGTGGCAGTACCTGTCAGCAGGGTGGCATAAATACCCAGTATGTGAACAAACTCAGTCCACTAGTTTGCATCCTTATATGCTTCGGCAAACAGAGTAATTAGGGTGTATCTTAGAGAAAATTACCCCCTAGGAATTCTCTACATGCACTTGTATAACCTATCGATCAGTGTTATGCATCCCTCTGTACTTCAGCTACAGAGAACGTGAGAGCCATTAGATCAAGTGTGAGGAACCACGAGCAGAGTCTTCACATGTATATGGGCATGTTTGTTTAGCTAAACTGTCTGCTAAATGGAAGATCTTGGCCAAAATACTCTCCAAAACTCAGAAAATATCATTATAATTAAAGATAAATTTCTACATCCCTGCAGGTGAATTTTTCTGAAAACCCACTAACTACTATAAAACTCTTATTAAAAGAAACCACTAAAACCCACACATTATCTTGAAGCAAATGAGTACACACATTTGTTTGTATACACTGTACAAAGCAGCAGAATCATGACCACTCTGAATGTCAAAGATCTGTCAATTAAAACACTTTTCTTTGGTAATCCCACTGTCCATGACTGAAGAAGAAGCTGGTAAGTCCTCAGAGGGACCACACTTTTATATTGAAATTAGTATACTATAGAGTTGGTACCTGCTTGTTACTGCTTCTTTTGCAGAAATGCAGAGAATCAAATCTCAACTCAGATAGTTGAGTGTTCATTCACAATTTCAGGAATTCAAGCTAACATCTCAGAAACAAATCTCTAAGAAAGCAACCCACATGCTCTGAATTTCTTAAAATGCTACTTATTTAGGACCTAGAAAACAAATAGCACTTCAAAAATACCTGACATAAAAGACGGGGCATCTCACCCAGATGTTCAGAAAGAACAACTTCCAGGGTGTGATTCATCTCATCACACACACTCACAATTAGATGAGAGGAATTCCTCCCTGGGAGCTGCATGTACTTGCTGTGTTGCTTCTTTACACTGTGTATCTTAAAGCTCAGTTTTACCTTTTAATACCTTGCAATATTGAACAAATTCTCCTGATGAAATGAGGCAACATTTCAGTAGGTTTTCTTCATCAATTCATATGCACATCCATTTTGCATGAGAAAAACGAGGTAAACACACAAATGCCAACCTCCTTGCACTTGCTCAAAGTGTGTGTAGAAAATGGAGTCATAATTAAGGGCAAAAAATTAAAAGCAATTCCAATTTTTTATTCCTTAGCACATTTTGAAATGCCTCACTGGAGATGAAGTGGTTTTAAAATATGAGACTCAATTTAAAAAAAAAAAAAANAGATGGTTCAGTTGTTACTTTTAAATGTGCAACCAAAAATAAATATTTGCAGAGGAAGAGAATTTTCCTAATAAAACACAAATTCAATGATTACTGTAAATCTAATTGAATGAAAGGTTTTATAAAAATGCGCCTAATGTGCCCCACCACTTATATATAAAAAAAAGCACTTTAATGAGATGTTATTTCATTTTATTATTATTGCCTGAATTCACACTCAATTCAGAGTTCACACATTATGTAGATGGACTTCTAATGCAAGTGTTTAGTCCACACTGTTCTCAAAATAAGTGCTGGGTTTTAATTTTTCTGTCCAGTTCCTACTCATATATCGTTATCCTGATTATCACAGAACAGTGTTATATAGAATTTGTCTATAAATAAGGTATGGAAACCAGGAAATTGGAAACTTTTAGCTTTTAATTCAGCTAACCTAATCCCTAAATGTTGCAAAATCTGATTTCAAGAAGGATAATGCCCAGATAATTTTACTGCTGAATATTAATTCACGTTAACTTTGATCTGTAAATTTAGAAAATCAAACTAAAGGCCTGGACAACAGATGAGTTTACACAAGGAAAAAAAAAATAACCAACCAACAACACCAACAAAAACTGCTCATCAAAAATGTAGTTATAGAGTCTCACGGGCACCAAAACCAGTACACCAGCTTTCCCCTTAGCTTTTTATTAATCCATGGAAAAAGTCACTTCACAGGAATTTTCTGAATCACAAAAGTTCTAAGCTTTAAATATACAAATTCACAGAGCTGGAAGTCCTTTGTACAAATTCCTCAGCTAAGGATACTAGCTGTTAGATCTTCTTATATGTCTATCTATTACATCTTATGATTAGAACTATATCCTGGCTGGGAATGAACCAGAGGGGAGACTGGTAAGGGTGGAGGAGAAACGTGCTATGAATCCATAATAAGTAGGAAATAACCTTCTAGAAAGCAGGCATGAAATTACTGTTCTTGAAAAACCTAAATGACCAAATCTCCCTATTTTTATAGAAGAAATATCACCTTATATTTAACAGTTGTCATAATATAAATGTCTAGAGAGGTCAGTTAAGCTGCAAAAGCAAATTTAATTCTGTTCTTTCCTAACTTAGGAGCACTTGCTCTGTGCAATCAATATCCTTCAGGTCAGGCTCTCCTATATTTTCCTATAATGTTTTCTTCTGTAAAATGTTCACAATTTCAGATGACTTTTAACCTGTACACTGTTAGTCTTAATAAATGAAATGTATTTATTTCAGTCCAGAAAAGTAATCTCAATGGCATATATATGTAGAGAGCATCATTTTCCTCATATTTACAATGGTTTTGCAACATCATACCAGTTTGGAGAATTGCCAGGGACATTCTTTTGGAAAAGAAAGCATTAGAAGAGCCACACATGTAGCAAACAGGAACTTCATTAGTGAGTATGGATGACATTGGTGTTTTATAGTTTAGAGGATTCTGTTATAGGACCACATGTGACAAGAGATACATTTAAATAATCTTTCATTTGACACCAAGTATAAAGATTTTTTTTTTTCTTTTGGAAGCACAAAGCAGTAGATGAGCCAGATCCACATGATGATCATCTCCACCTGGAAGCACAGACTCTTCAGCAGCAAATTGCTGCATATTTCTTTCACTTGGCTAGTTCATTTTACAGTCAGTTGTCCGTTCGCATGGCACTAAAAGCAGTGCACGTGGCCATCACTGAAAGCAATTGCTGAAAGACCAAATGAACAATCCACCCCTCCTGCAAAGCTGCTCATAGCAGTTCTTTTTCCTAGAAACAATTCAGAGAACACAAGGGCTTCTAAGAAGTTATGAATCTACAGGAGTAGAGGTCAAAATTACTGCCTCTGTAGAGGGCGTTTTTGTGCCACTGTAAGAAACAGCCTAACTCAACAGCAAGAAAAGCTGGACCCTCTTCATACAGAGGATGCCTTGGTAGCCTTCAGTAGCAAAAGTATCATTCAGTAATAGGCCGGAGATGAGAAAAGTAGTTCTGGAGATGAAGGTGAAGAGATGCTCTGATGTTAAGTTTGACTGATAGAAATGAAGAGAGGCCTTGACAAAGGGTGGCATCTTAAAAATGCACACATGGGAATTATTTAGATAAAATGACATCAGAAAAATCATGGGAGAAGTGCTATGATGAAAAGAGGTTGTGTAATTTTGAAATAAGACCTCCTTGAGATAAAAGTTTAATCTCTTACATTCCAGAGTTTCCTTTACTCCTCCACAGTTCTTTTCAGAAACCCAACTGCTGACTATTAATTTCTCTGTAATAGCAGACAAAGCACAACCAGATTTCAACAGTGAAAGACCTAAAGCAATAATCAACAAACAATGAATTCTTACATTACAATGACAAAATTATCCTCACTACAACTGATTTAGCAAAATTTTCTGACAAACCAGAGCTGTTTGCTAGAGCAAGAGACAGGAAGGGAAGTGATACCATCAAGTTTCCCCATTCTACTGAAGAATTCCCCATAGCAACTGAAGCTGACGCTGAGGCCACACCATGTGTGCTCTTCCTTATCCAGGTAAGGGACTCCACCAGGGAAGAACAAGTGGGTAACAGTGTTCAGCTACACTTCTTCCATTCAGCTGCTTGTATGAAAGAAGATGCAACAGAAATGGAATCTACAGCTGCTAATATCTCCTTTGGAGACTTTCAAGACCCGCCTGGATCTGTTGCTGTGTGGCCTGCCCTGGGTGATCCTGCTCTGGCAGGGGGGTTGGACTCAATAATCTCCAGAGGTCCCTTCCAACCCCTACTATTCTATGATTGATATTTCATCTCTATAAATGCCTGATGGGGCCATTTGTTCTAAAAGGTGGTATGAAGCCACTACAACAAGTAAGAAACTGCCAACTGGAGGAGAGAAACAGAACCCTTACAGAATCAATTTCAAGGTACAGGTTTCTTTGAAAGCCAGGTTCTGTTTCTTCCTTGGATAAAATCAAGTGTCAGCAGAACATTTTATCCACGTAATACTCCAGCCACCACAAACACTGGAACCAAGAAATTCTTTAAACTACACAACAAACTGCAGTTAGCATTCTATAATATTTATTAATTAATTTTAACAAAAAATATATGCTGAAAACATCCTTTATAAACTTCTTTAAGTATCTTTATTATATATTAAAATAAAAAAAGCTAATAAAATAAAAATAAAATCAATACTTCTTTCAGGAAGGGTGAAATAAATTACAAACTTTCAAAATAGCAGACATTCAAGTCCTAGTCTTCAAGGCTCCTCTTTTCCCCTTAGAACACACAAACATAGAATAGCAAGTCTTAGCCCTGTGAAATACAAGTCCAGCAGTGTGGGATACCACAAACACTATCCTATCTTTATGACCTTTCACATTCACTATATTTAGCTGAAGTACTTCAGCTGACAATAACTGCATAAAAAAAGCTCTGGAAAAGAAGAGATCGTTCAGGTTGGTGTGTCCCAGGAGTTTCAGGCAGCACAGAGCCTTTCTATGCTTTGTGCCAATTTCAGCTTCCATATGATTTCAAGAAAGTCTCATGGACAGTGCTATGTCACAGTCTCAAAGTAAAAACATAGCAATTAATAATATTTTAATTGTCACAGACCAGTATTAGAAAATAACTGCTACCTCATTTCAAATTTAGCAGTATTTCTAATCTTAAGAATTTGTTTGTCCTGGCAGCTACTGATTAAAGCACTGTTTAATGAATTGGTACAAACAAAACATGTTCATTAACCAGAATATTTGCACGCCTGTCCTCATTAAGCTGTAATCTCTGCAATTCACAATTAGTAGACAATAGAAATACCACCCGAGGTACTCCCCCTATATGACTGGTAGCCTATAGCCTCATTTAAAACCTGGCTTTTTCAGGAGAGCAGTGATTTGAAGAAAAAGCTTTAAAAAATTGTGTTGAATTCAGAAGACCTTAAGTACATACTTATGTTGGTTGGTTTGTTCACTTTTAATCAGGCCATTAGGGCTCCATAATATACTTATTTCACTAGCTTCAGCTCAGACAGGAATGCATCATCATAAGGTAAATGGCAGCTCATACTGCAGTAGCCTATTTTATTAAAGCTTTGTATCACTGTGAATCTCAGTGTCAACATTAGTTCTGAACTGCAGAAATATGAAATGCTCCAAGTATAGACACAACTAAAATTTCCATTAAAACCCTGCTTGTCACACAGGGCTGCAGTTACACATATTTTATAATTTCTCTTTCATTTCTCTATATGGAGCCTTTACAAAAGCAGTTGCTTAAAACGCTTCCTAGAAAATCAGAGTATTTATCCCTGGAGGTTTGCAGTGCAAAGCTGACCTTCACCAGCACAGGACAATACTGCAGGGAAAAATAAAAGTACGAGGACCTCGTGTGGTAGAAAATGGGCACTGCTGCCCTTAAACCAGACCCTCTTAAACCATCTTTGGCCAAGTCGACTTTCCCAGTAAGAGGAATTACTTGGTTTTGAATCCAGGCTATAAATGACATGAGACTGAAAGGAAATTTCAAAATATATGTGAGAGATACGAGAAGGCTAAATAGAGATGGAGACAAGATATGCCTCACAAAACACTTAATAGCACTTTTTCCTGGTAAATATGATGTAGAATTGTCAAGTGTGTCTATTTTTTCATACTTAAAACTCCTGTTGACATATAAAGTAGGTAATGGTAGACTGTTCATAAGACACGCTGTTGCCTAAGAGGAGCAAAGCCACTTCAAGAACACTTCAGACCAGAAAGGTACTACTGCATCATTATCCAGCTTCTCTGATTCAGATTGTCTTACGGTCCCTACCTCCATCAGCAGCAGAGAACTATTATTCCTCTAAAAACGTACAGATCAATATTCTCCAGTTCTAATCAAAAGCTTTGCAGGAACAAAAGAACCTCTCTGTGCTGAAACCAGTGGAAGTAGAGTTTATACGAGCATCAAGAGAGAAAGAAGTGCTGCCTTCTCCCTTCTACCAAAAAAAAACCAAAAACCAACAACCCAAAAAAACTCCAGGGAAAAAAAGACAAATTATGTCTAAGAAACGTCCACATACTTGCTTGACTATTTGTAGCTCCTCTGTTAACTGTTTCTGCAAATTCACAGATTCAGACAATTTTTCCTGTTAAAAAAAAATGAAGAAATAATTCACAATTAGGTCTGAAAGAGAAAGAGGTTTTATTCCTAAATCCCAACCATCTCTTTCAAAACTACAGGTTGCAATACTTCTGTCCATGTACTTACTGGCTCCTGGACAACTCCTGTGTTTCTAGGCCACAACATATGTCTGTCAATGATTTCAAGATGACCAGAAACACACACATTGAAAAAGTTCTGGTGGAAATAATAATCAACATCTTTTATAAATCCTGTGACAAAAGCATATTTTAATGTCTAAAAGCTAGGTTTTTTGAGAGTTCATTGATACTATTTAAGTTTCTTGAGCATCTGAGATTTATTTACTGAACATTTCTGTGATATAAGTAAAATATAAATTTTAAGCCTCCTGTTACTTCACCACCTAACAACTGAGCAGAATAAAGACATTCTGGGGGCTCTAACAGATTGCTGTACAACCTAATATTCATGTCAAGTTATTTTCAACTCATATGTTTGACCATTCTTTCTCTCACCTACTGATGCCAGAAGCCTGTTGGCACACCACTTTCAGAAGGTTAAAAATCTTAACAATGTTTAATAAAAAAAAAAATTTATAAACTTCTTCCTCAAACTCACTTTGGTGAAGCATGTGCTTAGTCTCATTTCTCTGAATCAGATTTTAAAATGTGCTAATATTCAGTGTAAAAAATAAATATCACTGTCTCCAGAAATATATTGTAAACATGTGATCTTCCAACAAAATTAGGATAGTTTGCTCTGCCTTTTTATTCCTTCATCAAAAATTGCACATAAAATACAAAGGAAAACCAGTATATTACTATATACACTCAAACATAAATCAGTCTGTTGAACAATTTAAAACAAAAAATAAACATTACCTTTAATTTACTCATTTCTTTTAAAGCTTCATTTCTTTCTTTCTTAAGTCTTTCCATGTCATCCTCCAAAGACTCACAGGTTACAAACTGTGCATATTTAAATACATAAGGTTAGAATGCATTGCTTACTGTATTTTCCCTAAAGGTGTTATCTTAAAAGGCCTTGTTAATAAAATGATAGGAGAAACTTTATTTTAAAATAATTTAAAGTTCTCAAAATACTAGGGAAAGGTTTAGAAAATTCTGACAACTTATCTTCCAAAGGAACAATTGTTTTTCCTGTTACAAAGGATTAATAAAAATATTTTTTTAAAATCCAAGAATACAATATTAATAGTCCCTGTTTTCTTCAATATTTTAAATAACACATAATAATCTTTTAGTATCCCTATGCTGCAAATGCTCTTTCTTAAAGTCCTCTCTAGAATAAAGTGATTTTCACTGTAGCAGTAGTTCAAATCTCTGGGTCTAATAACTGTTTATCACTCACACAGGTAGCAGCAATATGTATTCCATTAAGAAACCTCAGTAAATCACTGCTGTCCATAGTTGTAACAACTCACAACATAATTACATTAATTGCTCTCTGCAAAGTAGGTTGCTTTAAAAAGCTTCACAGAAACTAGGTTATCTTAAAGAGCACCGTGATAAGGAGCCATTCTAAACATCTGCCCAAGATTTGGAGTAATCTTACATATAATAAGCTCACCAATAACCTTCTTCCCAACAGCTAAACACTGCACAGACACGTATTTTACCTGTGAATCCAGTAAGCTGGCAATTTCATTGACCCCAAATGTTACAGGCTTTTGGTCACCATCTGTTGCATCCGATTGCATAGAGAACAGATTCCTTGAAACTTCAACGAAATCTAAAAAGCAGTTTATATTTTGTTGCTGTTGTTCACGAGTTCAGTTTGGTAGCAGTGTCACTAGATGCAACACAACTACTACTCTATCACATAACTACCAAAATCAAGTGGGTTCTTTGGATGGTTAAATACAAGAAATTGTTTTTCACATACTAGCGTTTGATGCTGTTTTTCAGAAACTGTAGGAAAAGAGAAATTTCCATCAGTTTTAGGATCAGAAATATCATATGAAATGACACCATTATGAGAAATGTTTTTAAATGGTTAGTGTCACCTACAAAACTTGCCATAACCAAGAGAAGCAGCTCCTTCCCATCAGAGCAAGGTTTAGCTAGAAGAATCATCGTGATTGTCTCCAGACAAATCTCTTTCTATATGCAATAGTCAAAATGTTCTTGCTTCTCACAAACTAAACAACTTAAATAATCTGTAATCTTAGTTGCTTTGAGAAGTCTCTTTAACCATCAATACTCTCCCAGTTAATCTGGGGAACAATTACAGTACCCTATTGTCAAGGCAAAAATTTAGGAATTTGTGAGCACAAAATGAAAACTTTCTCAAGGCCGCTCTAAATTAGATACATTTGTAATTTGCTTTCCAATTACTTAGTTTCAGAATTCCAAGCTTATTTTTATACAGCAGAAAAAGGATGTTGCCTCAAAGTATCATTTTATTTGCAGTAGCAACCCAATGCTGTCAGAAAACATACTAATGGTTATTAGCTATCATTTCTATATTCCTACATTTCATTCCTTTCCATGGTAATTAACAAATTATTACCTCCAAAAGACACTGTTCCTTTAGAATCTTTCTGAAGTTGCTGCCTGAGGGCTTGCTGCTGTTCATCTGTGGGCTGAATCCCAAGATAATTCAGAGCCTGGAAGGAGAAAACTTATTTTGGAGGAGAAAAAAAAAAAGTACTAGGGATAATGACTGCAGGGACATGGGGGAGCAATTAAAGAGCTATACTTCAAAGAGCCTTTGTATCATAATACACACTCACTGACAACACTTTTATTCCAGAGACACTCTGTGACTCTTCCTTCTAATTGAGAGATGTTCAGATATTATTTAACCTTGAATACAGATGAGTGTAATAAGCAAAACCCTTTGTCCTTAATAACTGCCTTAAAAATCCTGAGGGATGTTCAGATTCCCCGAAGAGTTAATCAGTAATTAGATTAACAAAAACAGTAATTTGCCCAATATAGAAAATGAAATCTTGGTCTGCAACCTGAAAGAACTATTCAAATACAAAATTTGGTGTATAATTTATACCTTAAAGTTTGTCAGCCTACAAATACTCTCCAGATGTTTTACATGCATCATGAAGGGAAAGAGAGTAAAACCCAAAAGATTTTAAGCATTTACCCTCTCCAGCTTTTCTGCTTTGAGACGAATAAAAGAGTTCCTTCCTTGCAGCTCATAATCATCATTCTGGCAGGGGGTAATAACTAAGAAGGAAAAAAAAATTAAATAATGATATAGTTCCAACTACTGCTCTGAAAAATTTGTTCTAAAGCTCTGCTCATCAAAAGGAGACAGCTAAATACCCACTTGCCCCAAATAAATGTTAATATTGAGATTGACTTTTTTTAAAGGACATAATTGCAATAAAAAATACGGTTATCCATTATTTAAACTATTTTTTTCACATCAAAAAGTGACAAGTAGCAAACTAGCAGAAAGAAACCAGGAATAATTTTGAGTGATCCATCAAGCATATGGCTTATACTTGTGGTATTTTCTCTTCTCTGAGAGATACACAGTTGTTCTGGAAACAGAAAGGGAAACACTTGTGAATTCAGAGAAACACATCCAAGACACACCCTCAGCATAATCAACAGTTCCCAGAAGCTTTTCTAGTGGAAAACACTGTGGAAAGAGGGAATGACCTGTTGCCAGCTAAGGGCTTTGTGGAGGTAGCTTAGACTGAATCCCAGCAGGCTCCTTCCTGGGGAGGAGCTCTTTTCCACGAACTACCATCCATTAAGCCATCATCCACCATCCTCTCCTCTCCAGTCCTTGCAGTTAGAAATACAACAACTCTACTTAGTTTTAACTAGTTGCATTAATAACTTCTGGTGCATCTGTTTTATTTCCAACATACACAAACGATTAAGCTGAGGAAAGGAAAAGAATCTAGCAATACTAAGCAGTCCATATGCAAGATTTCCAAGTATTTGCTTTTTTTTTGGTGTGTGTGTGCTTAGTTTTAATGGAACTCAAGAAATGAAGTCAGGGCTTTGTCATGTTTCAGACACACCTTGGGGTATAACATAAGAAGCAGCAACCTTTGACCCCAGACAGTTGTCAAAAGGAGCATTTAACTATCAATTCCTTGGGATTTTAGATGGAGTAATTTACTTCTTTTTCTTTTTTTCAGAAGAAAATGGACTACTTGCTTGCATTCATTATTTATGAATATTTAGATCTTAATTCATTATTTCATTGATGGAATCGATAGGTACTGAAACCAAAGCCAGCATTTGAAAACTAAAGGATCTTGCAGTTTGAGATTCTCTCTACAGGAACAGAAGGAATCACATAGAATCCTTTTTTTTTTTTTTAAGTTTCACAGCATATCTGTTTCCAAGCTAAAGTCATTTACATTCTCTTTATATGCCAAAAGCATAAACCAAAACATCTTGAAAATCTCTGACACTAACACCTCTCACATGCTATATTAAATTCTGAAGATGGTGGGCTAGAACCTCAGCTGAATTGGCACACTTCCTTTCAGCTCGGAATGCAAGAGCCTTGTGTATGACTTTGTGCAAGAGTTTCTCAAAATGATGCTGAGTTTTCTTATAGCATTAAAAAAAAATCAAATCTAAGAGCTACTCTATTTTTTCAAGGCTATCTTTAAAAGGTTATCCTTGAAAATGGGCAGGATGAGAGAAGTGGCAGCTTTGTGCTGTTAAATAAGTCTAATTGTGGCCTTTTTGGTCTCTTGAAGGAAAAATGAAGCTCCTACATAGTGCATTCTATTAACCAAGAGTCTTATATTGTGAATATATTAAAAATAAGCCTTTTGTCTTGTTCCTTTGATTTAGTTGTGGTGTTTTTCATAATCAGTATGAAAAAAACTGTGTGATGATTAAACTCCAGGTGTCTTCAATAGGTTGTAGACCTTTCCAGTTTCAGAAGTTCACATTCAGTCAGCTCACCCTTCAAGGAAGGCGGCCAACTGGTCAGGTTTGCAATATGGAGACTTTCATTTAAAATTAGAATATCCAATATGAGCCATAATAAATACAGGTACAATTTAAATAACATCAGTGGAGCAACATCTAGAATGAATCAGATCCTGCACGTTTCTCCTTCCTAATATACTAAGGTATAGTAGACATCAAGTTGAGAAGCACAGGTTATGTTCTCTCACTACCACCTGAAGAAAAAGAATATAGCTCAGGTGTTCATATAGAAACACAGAACAGAACAAGTTATGTTACTGCATCAGTTGAGACTCTCATTATGTCAGACTACTGCATATTAATTTTTGGTAAATACAAAACATTTGTTTCCCAAAGGAATTATAGTTGTTCAGTTTGGATTTGGCTGTGACCAAATTCCACGAGCTCTGTTTTCCCAGTATCACTGTTGTTTTCAAAGTACATATTTAGAGACATGGTCAAAGTGACTACTGTCTTTGTTTGAATGTCAGGACCCTCAAATATAAATACACACTTATATATTCTATTTGTTATTAATTGAAAAAGTGTTGAAGAAGTCTGCATGGTAGTGCTCTCCCTCCAATATGCTGCCCTGATTTGAAGAAGTGCAAGCAGCATATATCCACAGAGTTCCATCAAATCAAGACAGCACAGTTTCTATGGCAACCTAATCTTGATCTATATGTGAGTCTTCATTAGCTGGTTGCTACTACATCTATTATCATTACTGCTGTATAGCAAATGTTGTGATCACTCATCTCTGTTTGGTTTCAGCTGTTTGTTAAAGACAATGGAAGTTATATTTGACAGCAGCTACTAAACAATCCGTTGATCTTAGTCCTTTATTTAGTACTACAAAAGTAGTGCAATATTCTTTTTTGTAAAGGCTACTGAGTCTCACGATGTACTATTTTCTGTATGACAGCTATTAAATCAGGAAATTAAATCAGCATTTACCAGTGGCAGACACATCAGGAGGACTGCTGTCTAGAGAAGTAATTGGAGATTGCTCCCCCATCTTCGTTCCAACTTCCGTCTATGAACAAAAATCAGAAGTCATGAAATAGAATTTTTAAAGCAGATCAGAAGCCAAACTACAAATACAAACTAATGTAAAGGAGAGGAAGAAGGAAGATCAGGGGGAGAAAAAGGCCTGGATAGATCAAAACTACCCCAGGAGAACATGGAAGGCAGTGGGGGGGAGTGGGATGGTGAGATGCCATGCCATTCAAAAAAACTTATCAAAGCCTTAGTTAGGTTTTGAATATCTCCACAAGGCAGCACAGTCTCTCTAGGCAACATGTTTCAATGGTTGTATCTCTTAATAGGAAAGAAAAATGAGTAAGAATTTTAAGTACAAACTTAAGAAGAATTGAGAATCACTTGTTTTGACTCTTGTGTTTGACATGGAACATTTTATTCTTCCTTATTCAAAGACAGGATGTTATTTAATTTTAAAAACCAACTGGTATGTTTTTTTAATTTGAAAAATTGAAATAATAGAGTACTTTTAAAGTCTTCTTTCTTAGAATCAACATTACTTCTTTACACTAATGGTAAGCTGGATGAATTAAACCAACAATTGTTGCTGAGCCAAAAGGGGAACCCCATGCTCTTCTGGAACTCTGCTTTTTAAGCAAAAATTCTCATCATAATGAAGTGTAGCTTTTGAGATTGTACTGTACTCACACATATGTAGTAATCAGAGAGTCCTTTATCTCTGAAATATATAACTATATATATAATTCTGAGACTTTACTTCCTAGAGAAACAGTAAGGAGAACTTTGTATCTAAGAACATGCTTAATGCTTGTTTTATTTGATTTGTTTTCTTACTACAAGTCAACGAATACCCTTTCTCCTCTCATCAGTGTGGTTTACTCTACTGTTACACAACATGCTTTCTGGAAAAGTCTTGATGTTCTAAAGAATTCATATTGTGCAGGAAAATGAGCCAGTTATTGCCTTACTAGAATGGAAACTGAATTAAAATAACCCTATACTGAAATTCCAGTAAAATTAGGAAAAACATCCATTTGCTCACTTTAAGAGGAGTAGTAAGTATACTCACAGCACTGGGAGTGAACGTTGAAACAAGCTTCCCATTAGGGTATGTAAGAGAACTAAATACTGCAGACGGTTGCTCTCCATAGGCTACAGAAGAAGTTGAGAGGCTGGAAGGACGCTGTAGATTCTCTGAATAACTGGGTATATTTTTCTGTCTAATAAAAGCTATCTCCCAAAAACTTTCAAACCTAAAATTAAAATGCAAACAGTTTCAGTATACTGTATACTACACTGTTCCTAAGAGGATACGTTCCTCTTGCAAACAATTATATTTACCCAAAGACCGCGTGTGATTTTAGTTAATTATTTTTCCTAAAAGGATGTTCTATTCCCCATCATTTAAAAAGGCAAATGCTGTGAGTTTGGCTTTTGTTTTTTTCTTTTGAAAGGAATGAGAGTATCATCATTTTACAGGTCTAAAAGTTGCATTTGAGACTTTTCCTATGAAAGAATATATATTACAAAAAAAATTATTATCCCTCTAAGTACACATGACAAGGCATTTCACACTAATCTGATCATAAATGTCACATAAGAAACCATTTTGGAAGGTTAGTAGTTTGACAGTAACAGATACCTCATCTTTGCTTTGTTGATTATACTTTTTGCCTCTTCATAGGAGACACCAATCATTGACTCTTTGTTTATGGATACGAGTTGATCTCCAGGCTTCAATCGTCCATCCTAACATAAATAAATAAAAAAACAACCCACCCCAAACCCACAGATTTTAAATTAATTGCTAACACTATAGAAAGGACTATATCATCTCAGCACTTAAACATATTATTCTGGATCTGGTGAGACCAGAAATATCAAGATTGGCTGTACATTTTGCCTGATAATCTTCCAGATATAAACAGCAGATCAAATGAAATGATCAATAATCACCATGACAGCTACATAGGACAGATTGTATCTCATCTACTGTGTAAAGAAGAAACTGGGACCTAGACACATTTTTCTGTTAAAACCCTCAAACAAAGGGCAGATAATTTTTCCAGCAAGGAGTACGAACCCATCTGACTACAAGAAGCTCCTTTGCTAATTAATTTAGCTGTGAGCTGGATTAATTTGCATTTAAAACCCAAATATTCTTGGCTATACATAGGACTCTTCAAGCACTTGCTGATCATATTAATCTTAACAAGAAAACCAGATTGGTCTGTTAGATATTCATGAGTCAAAACCATAACAGGAAAAATATTGTCAACTTTGTACATCTGTTGAATTCACTGCAAACTTTCTACCAGCACTGGAACAGATCATGTTTCTGTCTCAGAGGCTGTAAGACAAGACTTTAAACATGCCAGGCTAGATTTCTCACTAAGATAAAACTTTCTTTACTCACATTTTAAAAGAGACCTCATGAATTTATCTGAAAATTCATGTAATTCACCTGTGGTTACAGAGTTAGTTATGTCATTTGTCTAATGTTATACACATCAAATTACACATATCTGTTTTTTTCAGCTCTTAAGAAATTAACCACAGAATCAAACTGACCTTGTGAAACAAACTGTGTACAGAAGAAGGTAGACAGGAAAGAAGTGAAATAGTTTTTCAAGACCAGTATAATTTTATACATTTTACCCCACATACCTTAATTTTTTGCTGTGTTATTTCAAACCTATGATAGCACTTTACCAAATTTTTTTTAGGTCACTTAGTGATTTGGTTTTGATTTAAGAAAAAGGTGGTAGATCTTTTAATTTTTGCTGGATGCAAGTGAAGTAAGGGATATCCCTTTCAATGCTGCCCTCACGTGGCAGAGATTTAAACTATGCCTGGCACAGAGCTTTCTCCAACGGGATAACCAAAACTGGGAAATTACTTCTACAATTGCTAATATTAGAACCTACTGCAAATTGATGTCTTGAGATTGAGATTGATCTCATTCTATCGATGACATACGACATGCTTTAAATTACATGTCTACAACAAGACAAAAAGTTTTAGAAGCTACAACGAAATAGGAGAAAACAAAAGAAGAATTATTACTATTTATCTATTAAAAGAAGTCCTGGATAAACGTTGCTTTTTTTTCCTGACACCATGGCATTTTAGGATTAGGCTTAATCTACAAAAATTAATTCTACAGTTATAGACTGTTTTGGGGCAAAACTTACTGCTAGTGAAATTAACTTGTACCCTCTTGCTTGGCAGGAGGGAAAATCTGGTTGTCTACACAGCAAAATATTTGTGACAACTCAGGATGTAAAAGGAAACACTTGAATAAACAGTTTTATGTACTTGAACCAGACAGTTCTGCTGGTTTTTGTTTTTTTTTTTTAACTGACAAGCCCTCCTGATTTACATACTGCATTTGCCATAAATGAAAACAGCAATCAGTACTGATTCATATATTTTATTAGTCTGCACCATCAGAATACATTTATTCTAATTTGCCTACACAATGCTTTCCAACTGCAAGGATCTATCTAAATTGAGTCTAAGGGAAAGAAGATTTTTTTGAATGTCCAAAAAAAGAGATGTGAGCTGTAGCTATGTCCCATCCTTGCTGATTTACCTTTTATCATGTTGATTTCTTATTTTCTTATATGTAAACTGGGGAATAAGATGCTCATTTACCTCAGATGAACTCATGAACAATTTTCATTACCATGTAACCACACTATAGTGCAAAGAGATAATTCTGTTTGAAGAGAAAGCAAGGAGAAACACAAACAAACTCTGTATTTAAAATATAACTGTAAATACTCAGTACTGAAGTAGGTACTAAATGAAGGCAAAAAAAAGACATGACTGAAGTGAGATGACATTACCTTATGACAATCGCCACCAGGGATAATTTCTTGAATATATACCAAAGGCCCTTCATTTCTGTTAATTCCTCCTACAATATTCAAACCTAAACTTGTTCCTTTGCAAACAGAGATAATCTGAAATGCACTGTCCCTATGAAGACAAAGAAAAGTAGAATTACTTCACAGAACTAGGTACTCAATAAAGACTTCCAGTTTCTTTATGTTACTGATTTCAGAAATACGTATTACAACAACAAACAGAATAGTGGACATTTAATCTCAATCTTTAAAGGTTTCACTCCCTACTTACTACAAAAATCAGCAACTTCAGATGTTACTTCTGGCAATTACAAAAAGGATCAATATATTATTTTACAAGGCTAAAAGCTCCTCTCTACTATACAGAACCACATCTTATAGGAGTACCTAGGTACACGTAAATGACAAGCATTAATTCATTAGGAGACACTAAGATCAAAAATCAACCTAATTAATCTATTTCTGCCATGGAAGCAATAAATAAATAATTAAAAAAAAAACCCAAACAAGCTTTTTAAAATGGAAAGTTTTCAATATCAATGGTATTATAATTTACAGGATTTAAACAAAGAAACAAAAAAAGTTGAACACTTAGTACTCAACCCAAAACTTTCCTGACCAGCCAAATACAGCATTTTCTATATCTCACACCAGAAAGTTACAAACAGGTTTGGAAATTACTTTGCAAGCTTTGGGGATGGTGCTGGGCTGGAATTATTTCTGCTGCTGGTGGTGGTATTGTCCTTTGGATGTAACTGAGGACTTTGTGACCTTGACGATGACCCAGAAGAAGGGCTGTCTATAGATTTTGCTTAAAGAAATAATGAAAACAAAAGAAATGAACCACACATTTGGGGAAAAAAAAACACACACAAACTTTCAGCTCATGTAAGTAAGTTCAGTAGGACAATTGTCATGTTAGAAAACAAACAAACTATAAGCAATCAGACAACCAACAGAAAGCTTAAGTCTACACAGCTAAGAATTTTGAGCCATGCATGGTTCTGGGAATAATTCTTTAAACACAGCATGTGATAATTTTTTTTTTCAAACTGGGTGCAAAAAAAAAAAAAAAATCTTTCCTAAAGAATAAGCACTCATGCTATATAAAGGCATCCTAATCAATTAGGCAGCAATTCCATGAGGATTAGAATTTATGGTATTCTGGCTCAAAATTTTATTAGCACCTTGAAATCTGAAGGTACATTTCATCTACAAACAATTTTCACGTTATTCATTAATTAAAATTGCTGAAAGTAGATGTTAGCTTATTTATTTTAAGACTTGTGGAAACTGATCCCTCAGGTTACATGTTTAGACACCAAATTAAATGTTAAAGTTTAAGTACATGTGTGTGTTTTGCCTGATTTTCAGTCACTTCCTCCAATATACCCTCAGCCCAAATGAAAAAGAGTTTTAAGTGCAAGCCTCAGCTCCCCTGAAATGCGACTACTGTCCCACAGGATTACATCAGGCTAGGAAGCAATCTCTCACCAGCTAGTACTGGAGAACTTCTTGCAGAGTTGATGTCACTGTGAGAGCCATACTTGTCCATCAGGTCAAGAAATTCTTTCCTGTGGCAATACAAAGATTCTCTTTGTCAGGATTTGGCATTAAACACACCCTTTGAAACCTGCTGCCGTTCTGCTGAAGTCACCCTTCCTCAGAGAAGGAAGCTCAACTTCAACTGAAAGCTCTGTCAGATGTTCAGAAGAGGCAAGGAAAAAAGAATAGAACAAGAACCCAGAAAAGACCAGCACAAAAAAATAAAGATGTGGCATCTCAAAAAGAGGATAGACAAAATAATCATTATTCATTCAAGAACAAGTAAACCAGATGCAAATTCTTAACTTTCAGCCTTCTCAGAAATGGGCAGGCTATTTCATCTGAGGCAGATATCATTATATATTAAATATCATATGTTTTTGAGTTTTCCTGAACTTTTTCAGTAAGAAATCTTTTTGAAAAAGCCCCAACAGAGGAATTAAAGAGCAATTCTTGGTCAGGTGCACTGTTAAAACAAAAAAAAAAAAAAGAAGCAGACAAATTTCTTTGCAGAAAACAATCATAGTGTAACAAACTGGGAAAAAAGTGGCAAAGATGTACATTCTGTATTACATGCATTATAGAGAACACAAAAAACCTCTTGATTAATCTAATACTGAATGCATCTTAATTAAAAAAATATTAAAAAGTTTCTAATCTGAACTATGATTACCTCAGTGGACAGATTAAAAATATATAAATGCTCTGGAATGATGCAAGCCAGAAACGTCAGCAAATTAATATTACAGAATTAGAGACAGAACATACATTAATTGATTGCAGGGAAGGTAATTCCCAAGTAATTCTGGTGACTGCAGAGGGTTGCTGAAATCTGCCGGATACATTAGTTTCTTTTAAATGAGAAAAATTATTGAAGTCATGCCAGAACCAGGGAACACACATACACACAGCTGAGTGTAAATCAAATAATCTTTCAGCACAGGAATGTACAGTCACAAACCAGTAAAATTCAGAGCTGTCTGAGTGAGGGACTGGGTGTAGTGGTGAGCTCTGCACAGGCCTTTGGGCACACCACCAGAACAGTAGGAGGACTGATGGATTTTAATTATTCAAGGAACTTAGGGGAACTAGGTCAGTATGCTTTAGATAAAAGCAGATTAGGAGTGGACCTCACATATATCTAGGCAGTCTGAAAAAAAAAAGGAAAGATCAGAGGCTACAGAGAAATTGAAATGACTGTCAAATACAAAAAATAACGGAGCAGAAGGAAGCAGCTTAAATGGGACAAAAGGCTAAAGGAATTTAGAGAAAATTCCTTTATGCAGAGATTAGTTTGTAAGTGGAACGTCCCAGGAAAGGCAAATAACAGCAGATACTCTTGCAATGATTATCAAATATAGTTACATAACAGCCATTTCTTCCGGAGATTTAAGTCAGAAGGGGATACAGACCTGGATCCCAGCATTTCTGATGATTCTCTGCCAGTATTGGTTTATATGCTTAACTTTAAACAGCTTAACTTTAGAAGCAATATTTAACATAAATGTCCTTATAATGGATGTATTTTGGACTACCTGCTGCAGTGAACACTTTAACCTACTTATCCAAACTAATTCAAAGCTCATTAAAGATTGAAAAGCAAACTTCTGAAGGGAAACAATAACTAAATCTGTCTTTTTTTCAGACGGCAACTCCAGCTTAAATAATAGTTTTGTGATACCGCAAGTCGAATGGATTCCTCATTTATTTATTGTTTTAAAATGGGAGAAGTATTAAATAAAAAGCACAGCAAATAATTGTTAATGGCATTATCTGGTAACATAATATTTCATTTCTCTTCTTTAAACTGAAATTAGACTGAGCTTGCTACTTAGATGCAAATGGTTGCAGAATGAATTTGTAACAGATACTACACCAAAAAAATGTGACACCATTTTTTTTATTATTTTTTTACTGTCTGAAAGAAAAACACATTCAGACCCATCCACCCAACCTTAGCTATAGGATTGGCTCTTTATAAGTTTTGAGGATAAACCAGAGTTTTTTCTCTTACTTTGCTTCTTCATCTCTAGCAACTAGCAGAGACATGTGATTAGATGCCGATGCTGTTCGCAAGATGTCAACAGCCCTGGAAAGGGGGAAAAAAACCAACCAGATAAATATACCAGGGTGCTGTCAAGAGGTACCAAGTGAGTAATGCTAAAAAAGCGGGAAAATGGACAATTCTATAATATTCTAATCTTTCATAAACATTTAGCAATTAGTACAAACATACCTTTCATTGGTAACTCCAGTTAAGTTTTGTCCATTGACATCCAAAATTAAGTCGCCAGCGAGCAAACGGCCTTGGAACGAAATCAACAGTCATGTGAGAATCAACAGGAAAAGGGTAAATATATTCTAGCACGGTAATAAAAGGGCTCTTTCTTTCAATTTTACATGACCTAATGCAATAAACAACCTTATGACTTTTAGCAGATTAGGTTCTGATCCTAATTAAGCTAGGTTATAGTGATAAGGCTAATAACTATCAACCAGTCTTATTAACTGCAATAAGCCACTCAAAATAAGTGTTATTTAGCTATTTGTAATATTTTCACATAGCACAAATATTTGTGGGGCTGGAATTTTAATTTCATAGTTGTGGAATTAAGTTTCAGTTGAATTTTGCTCTTAACATGCATGTAAATCACCACATATAGATACATTAATGCCTTATACATTAATAAAGACATTCACAAGATTTGTAGAAACAATTCTTTTTTAACCTTCTGCAAAGCTCAAGTTTAGGAACTATCACTTTTCAGGTATATTTAGATTATTTTAAATGATCATTCTGCACAAGATGGAATCTCAAAACCCCCATATACAGACCTAGGACAGAATTATATTCTGTAATTTATTATTGCAAACTCTACCTTGTATAATTTTTTCTTTCAACACAGAACATCTTCACCACCACTTAAAAAAAAACAACAAAAACCAACCTAAATTATTGGAACTCATTAGAAACACTAATTCTATAAAGGAAATGCCACTCTTACCCCTTATGAATTGAAGGGATTTGAACACTTATGTAGCAGTGCTGAAAGATTTCCAATTGCTTTCCCATCAGCCATATCTAGATTTGAGCACATTTTCAAGAATTTAAGAGTATGAAAAATCTTTTCCCATGAAGAGTCCAAGATTAATTTCTCGATCTTAAAGTAAACCACAGCATCATGAATCCTGACTGAACTATGCTATTTTAAATACCCTTATCCACAAAGTAAAATAAAGACTTCTTTTGGCAGCATTTTATATGCAGTGTGTTTGTAATAAAAGAATTAAAATGACTTACTATCTACAGCAGCAACCCCTCCAGGTAGAATTCTCTTTATGAAAATCCCATAATCTTCTGCTGTTTGTGCCCGATAACCTCCAATTATTTTAACTCCTGAAGAACAAACAAAAGAAACAAGCAAGAAATTGGTTATTCCCCCTACTGTGCTAAATGGATTTATAGTCAAATCCATAAAAGTCAGATAAATTAAATTTCTAGTGTGAACTGGAGAAGCTCACCAGGTGCTTTTAGATTTAGTTTACTCTGAATCAACAAAATGTGCAATCTAATTACCTAATCCATTTTGACAATCAGAAAAAGAAATGCGGTGAACAGCTCGATTGATTCCATGAGGGCCCATAATAGTCCTAAGGAATAAGATAAAAGTCATTAAATCCCTAGTTACAGAAATATATGTAAAGCTATGGTAATATAAAAGAAATTAGTGTGACCATGTGTTTAACTCTAATACAAACCAGAACCAGTTTTCTCCACTGACAACATAATGTTGTTTGATACCTCTGGACCACCCCTTCCCTCCCCCAGTGAAAAATCCATCTCCTTGTAACAAATGTAAGATGGCAGGGTAAAATGAAGTATACATTGATTATGTCCTTTCCCCAAAAAACATTTCAGGCTGAATTGTGAAACCCACTTTGTTTATAATAAAAGGACTATGATTAAATAGAAACACAACCCCCCAACCTAGCCCAGATTAGCATTCAGGCAAGAAAAACGTAACGTCTTTGATCAGGTAATGAATATTAAAATAAAGCCATAGCTAAGACAGTGTATACAAAAATATTTTCTAAGATATGTAACATATAACTTTATGGTTATTTATGATCCTAAATTTTTCCCTATAGTCTCTCACTCAACATTCTTTTCTTTCTCTATTTTTTCTTGCCAAACTCTATTGCCTGCTCCCCTGTGTACTCTCCCACCCCAAGAAAAAATACAGGACAGCCCTTAAAATGGTCTAAAGGCAGATGAGTATTTTGGAGGCAGCTGATACTGCTTTAGCACAGAAGAATACAAAGTAAAATTAGTTTTGAAACCTAAATTCATAGGTCCACGATCAGCATACTGCTCTGAGAATGCAAAGTGTTAAGAAATCCTATAAATCCAGATTACCCAGATTTTCATTTAGATGAATCGTTATTAAAAAAAAAAAAATAAATTCCAAGTTCTATCATAGCTCCTTTGACCTCCCTCTGTACCATTTTTGGAGAAGGTTCAGCAGATCCCTTCCAGAAAAAAGCAGAAGCACTGCTCAAGTTTTTCTGCTTGACCTACATACTGTTCTGTATTAGACAGCAAGCAGCATTTTCTAGAGCATGAGGTTAAAGTGAAACGGAACAACTAGAATTCATTAGCAGCGGGGAAAAGAAGATCAAAGCATAGGACACAGTGACCCAAATCCTCCCACACAACCAAATCCAGCACACAGCCTGTACTCCATGTCTGGAACTGGGCATTTCTGCAAAAGCCAGGATACTTGTCATTAAAAGATGCTGTACCTCAGAGAAGAAAGAAATCCAGATAGTCCAACTATTCCCAAATACTAGCACCAGGCAAGAGATCCAGTTTCTTAAGAACAGCTGTAGTTCATTTGGTTTTGTATAAGAAAATTGGTTGAGTTTTTTATCAAGGGATAAGCACCTACTCTGAAAAGCAACAGTCTGTTCCAGAACCTCAATTCCCAAGTATTTGCAAAAGTAGCCTTTGCTTTAGAGAGGCTGGCCATAAGAATAGAACTAATATTATTAATCTTCAGAAACAAACAGGAAGCATATGCTTCAAACATTGTATAATTTTCACTGTACTATTTCTTGAAATATTTATTTCATAGGCTAAAAAGAAACTAGTGGATTTGGCTACTGGCAAGGCTGCACGTGACTTTGCTACTACATGACAGAGCACAAAGCACACTTTGTAAGGCTAAAAGTGAACCATACTATTTTTACTTAATCCCAGCCTGAAAGGAATAAATCCTTCAGGTTGCTATTTCTCTCACAAAACTTGTCTGATAAACTACTTCTTTCCTAGACCAGCAAAGTATTATCCATTACTACCTAGTACTGTCACTCCAACTATCCCATGAATTTGTTTTAAAGCTGAAAGACAACATCCTAGCCATGTTCTTTACAGGTCTGTCCTGATTCATAACCATCTTTGAAATCTTAAATAAGGTACACTGATCTTTAAAATAAGTAAACAATTATTCTATTTTTTTCTGTAGCTTTTTCTACTCCTGGTCTATTTCTGGCTCTGCCGTCCTCCCTGCAGTTGTCACATATTTTATTAAAATAAAACAAGCAAGAACAAATATTATTTCAATGTCGCCCAGACGTTTACTTTCATGAAGTCTTAAAAGATCAAATCTCAGACTTGGAATTTAAAGTTCAGAGTTCGCCAGAAATCGCAGAACCTGTTTATATACTATCACAAACTTATCGTGGAATCTGATCAAACCTAGGCACAGAAGACTTAAAAGGAAAGGATCTACGTTTCTAGAGGTAACAGGCAATACTTTCAAAGGAGAGATCCTAACTGCATTCAGAAAATATACAAACTAAGAATTCACAGTGGACAGAAATAAGACATCTCTGAAACAGTGAAATTGTCAAGCTACTTGTCATAGTTGTAATAAAATAAAAATGGCTTTAGCAGCTTCACTATTAAAAAAAGACTTGTATTTAGCACCCATCCAACATTTATTTAATTTTCATTATTTAATATTCATGAAATGTTAGAAAACTTCCCCCAGAACAATAGTAATATGCTCAACAGCATCAGTGAGGAAACAGGCTTCTAAACCAACTGACAACAGCAACAAAAACTAATTTCAATGTTCTTTGCAGAAGATGTACATTAAATAATCAGATGGCACTGCTCAGTCCTCAAGAAATCATGCAAAAAATACTCACAAGCAAGCTTTTAGCACACAGAGAATTAAATTGGTGAGGCAGCAGCTGAAATAAACAAGTGAGACTCTACAAAATGTACACTGTAAAACTTTGTTGCACTGAAAAATACTACACTCAATATTCCAACTGAGGTCCTGAAGTGCTGAGAGACTGTGTCTAATTCTGTGTAGCCGTTCTAGTAAAGGCAATGAAAATGAAATACTTTATACATTTTTCTATTACTTTTTAGCAGCATACTCAAGGAAATACAACAGCTTTATGTTTTATATCTTCTAGAGTTATCAAAACATGCAGCTCCAAACATCTTCTGATCTGTATTCCTGAGAAGTTATTTGTCATTTTTGCACACAAACAAAGTATTTTTTCTAGGTTTATTGATGGCAAGATAATACCCTTCTCTGACTAAATAGGTATTACCTGACACACAAAAATCTAAATTAGAAACTCTGGCTGATAATAAAACGAAGCTGAAAACGTCTACAGCTTTTAAATTATCTTTACTGCAACTTTCCCAATTACAGACTAGAAAAATACCGTCAGAACCTAATGGTTAAGCATACCAGTATAAGAGAGAAAGACCATCAAAACGCTCTGGTTCATCTTCATCTCCTGGTGAGAGTAAGGACATTCTTCAGTACAGCAGCAATGACAGTGACAAAGCAACCAAAACACACTGGAGGTGCCCAGTTCAGCTGGACGAGGTTTACGTGCAGGACAATTACTGCCACTAACTAAAAAACAAACCAGAGCGAGCTCAAAACGAGTGTCTCTGCCTACTTAATCTTCTCTGAAACCCTCTGCGTCACATGGACTAATTCACCTAGCGAGGTAATGTTTACTTTTTCTCTGTCTGAAATGGCAATTTATATCAACTTTAAAGACTGGTAAATGCAAGGGAAAGAAAAACTCCTTGCATTTACTACACCTGTGGCTGTGCAATCCATACCTAGCAGCCAAAGGCAAATGAAATAATCAAAATAAACTTCTTTTCTCAGGTTCTTCCAAAAAATTTATTTACATCCTCCCTCCAAACAAGGTGAAAAGCAGTAACTCCCGACCTTTCTAAAGCAATCTTCCCAGCAGAGTGGATTATGTCCATCCACACACAAAAGGGAAAGCCAACAAAGCAGACAGACTGGAAGCATTAATGAAACAAATGCCATTAGGTTGGTACTTTGCATCCTCAACCACGGTACTGACTCGTGGCATGCTTTAACTTGGCTTTTAGTCTTTCCATATACAACAGGCAAAAATTTACACAGAACTTGGGTGATATATTTTCTGTAGAAATGGAAGATGACACATTTGGCTTTTTTGTGAAAGCAAAAATGGTGTATTTGTATCACCTCAGTAAGACTAATCTAGTTGAAAAACAAACAAAAAAAATACACCACTGTCCCAAAGGTAAGATTCTTTTCTAACATGAGACTTTGTCCGTCAGAGAGAAGTATATTTCCAGAAGTTCTGACACCATTTGGTTAACTACTGTTTTCTTCCAGGCTTGCTTCAGAAGCTGCACTCCTATTACTCCTCCTCTTTCTAAATGATCTTAAAAAGATTGCAGTCTAGAGTGAAAACCAAATATTCTGTGTTCATTGAGGGCTTTGTTTAATTAGAAAGGTGAATCCTCTCTAGCAGGGAGTAACCCTCTGGTGAGACAGCATCTGTCAGTGTCTAGAGCCGCACAGCAGGAGCGGACTCGGCTATGCCAGGAATGTATCTGCTTATCCCATGCACCTTTTTTTTTTTTAAAGTTGCAGTGACTGGTTTCGTCAGCACATGATCATTCTTTTGCTTACAGATGATGTGCTATAAAGTGTTTGAATATAGCAAGGTCAGTCCCTGCAGTCCACACACACCCAAGAGGGGCAGGGCGTAAAGTGACCCACCACAGATTTAAGAGGCAGATCAGTGGTGGAAGTGGGAACATAAAACAGCCTTCCCAGTTTCCAAAATGTGAAGAGCTCCACTGGCATCAACTGGATTGCTCACATCCATTCAGTGATGAAAATTTGGCCCTTTGTAGTCTTTTCCCAAGCAGTTTAACTCTGCTGGTGTTACTGGAGTTACAATCCGACGAAAGAAAAGCCACTGATATTTAAGCATCATTTCCATTAGATTTGCACTGGACAAGGTTACAGAAAATAAAATACCAACAGCCCCTCTTCAACAAAGCTGTCGCTGTTCTTAACACCGGTGAAATTCAATCTGTGGCATCGGTGTCAGCAACATTTGTCAAAATAAACCACTCAGACCAATAAAGTTTGTTTCCAGTGTCATGTTTTCTGCAACAGAAACAAACAGTCCCCCCAGTTAAAAGTACAGCTCAAGGTGATGCATTTCCAGTATTAAAAAATAAAAAAATAGTTTTATTAAACCAGACATGACAAACTTCCAAACAATTTAAGCAGATAAAGAGTGTTAAGTTTACTGCTCCTACCTCTTTTTGTTAATTACTAGTAGTACATCACTTTTTCAAACAATTGCTCCTCCATCCCTTCTTCTAAGTGAACTATGCATTGTTCAGCTTCCTGAAACTCACCCCCTGGGCTTCCATCCCTCTTTACCTTAAAATTCTGCTGCTCTGCTGCTTTTACTTTTTCTACAGGATTCATACATAAAAATGGCATTTTTGCTTCTCTTGCAAGTTCTCTGCCTTTCCAGGCCAAACTCAGGGGAACACAAATTACTTTTTACTTCCAGAAAGATCTAAGAATACTGCAACGAATTAAAATTCCCTAAACCCTAATATCAATAATTAAGACTAAATTTTCAACAGACATCATTTGTTATTTTATGCAGCAAACAAACTAAGTCTTTTTCAATCAGCTAGCGACCATTCTATTCTGGCAACATCATTCATTATGACTCACCTTTCCCAAAGGAAGTTTTGTAATGCTTCAGCAACCGAGATGGATTACAGGACAACTTAGCAAATGACAAAAAGATTTGCAGAAACTTTTGAAGCACGATTCAGAAGGGGTTTTTTTGTTGTAAATAATGCAAAGGACTTTCACAAGAATCGTATACAAGTCAATTTTGCAAGTGTAACCTTTCAGGTTCACTAGCCCTGAACGGTAAAAATTCATCATGATACTAAGGACCACAGCCAAGAGAAGGCTGTATCATATACTTATCTTCTGATCTATCCAAAACCACTAATTATTCAAAATACATGTTGCTGATTAGGTCATAAAGATTAAAAGAAAACACATGTCATTATATGGCAATTGTTAAACATGAAAAAAAGCTTGAGTAACATTGTAATTGTGGAGAAGCACGAATGGTTTGAGGGTAGCTCCTTGTGTAGAGAAGAAAGGTATTATTTAAAGTTTAGGTAAACCTCAATTAACATACAACTAAGTACATTCTCGAAGCATTGTGCATTAATACTGTCTCCCCACCATCACCAAAAAAATAGAGAAAATTATAGGCTTTCATCATCACACAGCTGAAGTGCAGTTATATGAACCTTTCCTGTTCATCTCTTATGTGAAAAAATGCCTTTGGAATACAGTGATCTAGGAACTATTCATCAAATGTACCTTCCACATGCACCTAGCAAGCCATTGCTGGTTTAAAGATGTATCTGTGTGCTACATGCTCTGTGTTCCCAGCGGACAAGCAGAGTGTTCACTTCTTCAGATCCCAGCAAAAAGCAAGTTAACTTTTTAAATGTTTTGGGTATTTATTAAAAAAAAAAAAAAGTAATTTACGAGGTGGTGTAATTTGCAACCAATGCTGAATCCTCTGACAGTACTTTTGAATACTGTTTGCTGGATTCTGTTGCGCAAGCACAGCAAACATGATAGTCCAGGAAGAGCTGTCTGTGTCTGATTTTAATTACGGGCTTGATGACAGTGTTGGCATGGTTACTTAGCAGTTTGGGAAAGGTCTGGAGTTACAATTTTCAATGATGACTGAACCCCTGTTTGCCATTTAGAATCTGACCCAACTTTTAAGTGGATAACCTCATATGGTTTATAGAATGAATATAATGACCATTAAATAACCCATGCCATTAGTGAAAAATAAGATGGTTCCAAAGTACTTCATATAAAATATTAAAGGCACGCACACAGAGACAGTATTCTGAGAAAGTAATGCATTATAAAACAGAAACTCCAGATAGTATCTTATGTTACTGTAGGTCCCCTATATGTATAAGGAATTAGTTTACTAGATACCTTACAAGAATATTTTCACATCTGCATGAAGTGATTTCTGTGCAGGGCTTTATCGCTACAGAACCAGTCCAACCAAAGTCTTGATTAACTTAATGAAAAGCTGAAAAAAGCCTACTTCTTCTGTATGTGCAAATTCACTGGTGTTGGTATCAGATTTTGTAAAACGTTGCTTCAGACTGTTTCAATATCAGTCTCTTTTAAGGCTTCATCAAAACAAGATCCTACTAATGGAACCATAAGTTTTTGTATTACTATCCAGCAATTGTTGTATTCCTGGGTGAGGTGAAAAAAAAGTACTTACTTTTTATCTGTATTTGTTACAGGATCTGTATTGGACATCTTCTTAGGTGCACTAGATTAATAAAAGTTCAAAATGAAGAATTCTGACACATGATGCACTGGCTCATAACCAGGATAATAGTTGCTGTAAAAAAGGAGAAACCACGGTTTGAAATTTACATGGTGATGTTTATTTTCAGACACTGTCAACAATTCTGATTTATTCCTGACTAGCTAAAATCAAGTGGAAAAAGACAAGTGTCACGATAAGACAGATACACTTCATTGCTGAAAAAGAAAACAACTCAGACTTTGCTAGGTATTGTACCAAAACATCGGGTATCTTAATTTACTCTTCATTTATGAGGCAGGAATTAGGGTAAACCTGAACCTGTGATTAAAATCTTGTAAGAAATGAAGTAGTTTAGATACTAGGATAAAGTAAAGGAACCGCTAAAGACAAAAACAATCTCATTTTTTTCCGGCTAAGGTAACTCGGTGAGGGAATGTTGTTTTCAATATGATAAGGTGTTTTTTTTGTGTCTTGTTTTCTCACATCTTTTTTAATTTGCTGTCTAGTATTGGAGTTCTTGTGTGAAGCATGTAAGACAGAGGCCAAAATACACACAAAATGGGGTTATGTAGCAAAAAAAAAGAAGGCAATTCCCATTGTATTTTTATTAATACATACGACGTGTCAACGGTAAACACAACCCTAAATGCACTCAGCTACAATTGCTTAAAATTGCTGCAAAAGCACTAATGCAAAAAATATCCATCTGTAGGACTAGCAAATCTTCCTGACACAGCCAAACCCTCACACGAGCCAGAGCCGGTATCGCTCCTAAAATACGGTGCCAGGGGGACAAGGAACTCTCCAAACAACGCACCGACAAAGGACGGCGCTGGTGTTAGTGGTACCTGAACACGCCACAAACCTGGGCTACAATAAAGCAAATTCCCTAGGTGCACTGTGTCAGCCTCCACAAAAACACACTGATCCGTTCCTGCAGGTCCGCATTTCTGCGTGAAAAAAAATGTTACATTTATTTTGGAATATAAAAGATTTTCTTGCAGTAAACATTTTCAGATATCTCACTAAAGGATAAAAAAAAAAGCCAGCTAAGTACAGAGGAAACAACACAAAACTGCTTTGCACTGGGCTTTATCATTCTCTACAGGTCTAAATGGAAACTGAAGCAGCATCAGGAACTACCAAAGTCAACGTTACTGGGACCAGAAGAGAAAGGCAGCAGGGCTCTGAAGCAATAATTCAACCATCGCTACAACCAAGGCTGACTGTGAATGGAACCAGTCCGTGAAGAAAGATCGTGTTTGTGCATTTCCCTGGCTTGGCCCGGCCTGAAGTTATTGCTGTTTGCAAACAGCGCTCAATCACTTTGCAGATATCAACACATGTACCTAAACAAAACCAAACCGGTGTACACAGAGAGGAAACTAAACAGGAAACAAACCCCCGCTGGAAATAATAATAAATGGGTGTCAGAGTCCACAAGACCCGCGGGAAGACAAAGGGATGAAGTCTCCTCCTCTCCCTGTACAACAGCCAGCGCTCGGCACCGGGCGCTGGCAGCTTGCTG